>JAQGBX010002318.1:0-20892 GCA_034698745.1 Megaphyllum sjaelandicum | reverse complement strand
CTAAAAATGGGCTTGACCCCCCTACCATATGGCATTTAGTTGCTGACTGTAGGGTACTGAGTTGAATTGAATTGAAAACTTAAATACCACGATGTTAGGAACCTGAATTTTGTAGGAAACATTCCTGGATTTAAGGAAGGATTATTGCCTCTTAATTTAACATGTTATTAATCTTAAAAACGTTAAACGAAACTGCACTATAAAATTTCTGGGATTACGAATATCGTCGAATAATTAAACGAATATTAATGTTTCCAGCAAAAACTTTTCCACTCCGTTAATACAACAATGGTGAAAAATGCAAACTGGGTAAAAATGAAATTTATACTCACATGTACTGCAGTACGTAGACACGTGAATCGTATAATCCAATCCTAGGGCGTCCAATTAAGATTGCCACGTACATGTGTACTGTCTGAATTCTGAAATATTTTGGATCATTTCACGTCTGGCACGTTGCCTGGGGAAATTTCAATAAAGTCGAGTTAAAAAAATGAACCGTAACCGAAAATACTACATCGTAATGTTCTGTATACATACTGTACAATGTAGGTGGCAATATACAGTACATGTATTATGTACACGTAACCATGCTTCATTTGAAATCGTGTCAGTGACGTACATGTAATAGAGCCCTTTTCAGTTTGTAATTATAGTTCGCATCCGCAGAGACACAACGCCCCTAGTGACGAAAAATGCGAACCTTAAAAATGGGCAAAATTCGGCCAACGGATGGCGCCACTGAAAAGGACTATTACTGGAAATCAAACCCCACATATTACTTTTTTCAATGTTTATAATAAAAATCAAGTCGATTTAATTTCCGCTAGATATTTTCGATTTTAAAATGCACGTAGGCCTACTTTACGTGTTTAACAAAATTTAGGCAAATATATCCGTTTACACGCACTTGTTTTTCTTAGAAGTCTCAAATAGCCGAAATTAGTCAAAAGTGGCCCTCGTTTAGAAGATCAATACGCGTGAAAAATAACTACGAGCACTGCATGGGGCTACTCACGCAGAAGCTTCGCGAATACTGTAGCTCTTTGGCAGTCTTGAAGTTACGCGATTAGTGTAAAGTTTGTGACAGAACCCTTAAAATTTACCGCTTTTCATAAACGATCTACATCACTACATGTAAATAAAATGTACTTCACGATTGCCAAAAGTGTCATCTTCCCGAGTACCCTATAGTTACGACTGGTCAGTCGCTAAACTTAAATTTACAAGTTATAATGCGGACATTAAAATCAATTGGGCCGCACGAGTTGGTTGGCAACAAATGAACTCGGTAAATAAAATGGAGGCAGAAAGAGAAGGCAATTAAGAAGAACACATAATCATCACTTTATATACAATATAGGCCTAAGTGGTATCGGTATACAGAAAAGGAGGAGCAGAAGAGGCAGCTGCAATCGACGTTTTTGACCCTTATGGACAGCAGCTGCTCTTCTCGCCATCGCGCCAAACAACATGTCTGAAAAGTAGCGCAATATATATCCTCCATGTAGCACATCCCGAAATGCGTCGCACATTCGTAGCACTTCACGTAGCATCACCGGAAATGACGTCGTTTCAAACTGTTATTGTTTTAAGTACGCGCGAGTACGATGCATCGACAAACATACGGTTCAAAGTTCAATTCCGCTTAATTAAGGTGGGAAATAAATCGAAGGAACCGGGAAGCGTTTTGGTAGGCGATTATGTATACGAAAATTTCTTAGTATTTAAAATGCATTTTGATCACAAAGAGGGCTGATGGGGGATGAAGGACGATGACCCTGAAAATATATAGCGACCATCCGTCGTCGCCTATAGGAAATTTCAGTCCACGGAATGTCACGGAAAATGAAAACTATAACGCTAATTCGATCGCTTATGTACAACGCGTTTTACGAACACTATCTTTTACGAACCTTAGATGATGCGTTGCAAAAACCTTGCTGTGACTTAAAATATGAATTGTTGCTGAATATACCGTAATTTGTTAGCTCGCCACAACTTTTAATCGATGTGAAATGAGTTTTAACAGGGTTCCCCCAGACATGAAATTTTGAATTTCACCGACTTATCCACTTTTTAAAACAAATTTCCCTGAAATGCACTGAAACGCCAAAATCTGACATACTGTACGCTGATGAAGGAAATGCTATATTTATTGCTCGTTATACGTATATGAACAGTAAATAGAACAAATATGCTCGTAAGGAAACATCGAAATTTGATTAGTTTTCGAAATTGACAATTTAATTATTAATTTACTGCACAGAAATGGTCGCTTTAATTACAACTCGATTTTATAAATCTAAATCTAATGACATAAATTTCCCTGCATTTTAATAAATAATGGATTTTCGGTGAATTTTCCCGGACTATATCGAGTCTTTCCAATTTCCCTGACCATTCCAGGTTTTCAAGTTTGAGGGAACCTCCGTTGAACGTGTCTTGAAATGATTTTTTTTTAAAAAAAAAACTGTACGTGAATGGATTCCGTATCACTTGGCATAAATAATCAAAATGCATATTTCATATTTTCTGTATGGCCACGAGTGAAGATAATTTATGTACGAAAGGTTTACAGTATATTCAGCTTCCTCGAGTATACACGAAGAAGTAGACGAGTACCTCGACAAATGATGAAATTATTCAACGTTTTTGCATGCAATTGACCAAAACGAGTAACCAAATTTGCTTTCTCGAAAAGGAAAGTTGTCTAGTCGGGGCGAGTGAAGAGCATTTGCTTACTTAGCATACGCGGCATCATAAAATTGTCCGAGGAATTGCTTAAGTGGGATGAAAAAGTAGGCGTCTCATCCGATTAAATATTGAAACTGAATTAATAAAGCGAGGTCAACGGACGCCATGGACAACTGCCCACACGTGATATTCCTAGAGGACGAAATTCACGAGTTGTATACGAAACGGACAATATGCGTGCGTCTTCATGTCCATCAAATTATTTGAAATATATACAGTGGATCCCTCATTAAGAAGAACTCGTTTTATACGAATTTGTTACTATAGAAAGCCATTCATTTCCAGTCCCCATTGTACAAAGTGTTTCAAAAGCAATGGTCAATAATTTTAGGGGTTATAGAGGGTACTAAATTTAACATGTTTAGTATAGGAACCTTGGGGTACCGACGTCATTTAACAAAGTTACGAATGTTTTAATTTTGGAAATTTTTAACATGGGAGTAAACGGATGTGCCCCTTGCGCATAGCTTTCATTACAAACGTTGGTGCTATGCGGGACAGTCGTTCGAAAGGGGCACCTCCGTTTACTCCCATGTTAAAAATTTCCAAAATTAAAACATTCATAACTTTTTTAAATGACGTCGGCACCCCTAGGTTCCTATACTAAACATTTTCAGTTTAGTACCCTCTACAACCCCTAACATTATTGACTATTACTTTTGAAACACCCTGTATATGTCTTATTCAAATATTTTTATATCAAATGCCTATTTTTCAAATTTATGATACTTGTTTTTCAGCATTAGTAAATCTGATTATAGTTTCAGTTCCTAAAAGTGCAAACCTATACAGTAAAATGCTTACCATTCTAACTACTGAGTATAATAACTTGCAACTTACAGCTTTCATTATGTGTCGACAAATGCTGCTCAAGGATTATCCGTGCCATTAAGCTTGGTGAAACATCAACCTAAATGAATATGAGACACCAAATACAAATTTTAGATTATGTTTAATTATTTCACATCCGAAATATAAAACTGCTGAATTGCATTACATCATCAGCAAGTTTTGTCAATCTGCCTGGTTCATCAGATTCTTTGAGCATATCCATGTATCTGTAAAAGTGAACATACAGTGCATATAGTTCCATAATCAGATATTACAAAATACTAAGGACTGAATTAAAACCCTGAAAATCAAGGTTTTCTACCTTTTATAATATGTTTCCATTGCTTTAGGAGTGTGATGTGCATGATGAATCTTTTTCATTTTTCTCTTATATACAAAAATAGAAAACAGTTTAATGCCAGCTAGAGGTATATATAGGCCTAATCTTGATGCAGTGAAAAAGGGTTACAAGTTAACTTACTTGATATGCCTGAGCTGCAATACTTCCAAGGGTCCTTTCTGCTATGCTACACAGTGATAGAAAAAAAAGTTATTCAGAGTATGCAAAACACGTTACATACAGTATAAGGACAATTTGAAAATCACTAACTTTGTTTCTTCGCCAATTAAGAATTTTTTAACAATCTATGCATATACAGTAGGTCAGGTGAAAATAGTTAGTGTGAAGTTACTGGAGTCAGAAAATGGTCATTTTGTCAAGGTACATGTATCTAATAATGCTAATACTAATAAAGTAGGAGTGACTGGCATGAACAGTACAAGATCTGCAAGGAATAAAAGCATGTCCCTAGGATGTGTCAAAATTTTTACAAATCGATCAAATTGTTGTTTTTCTATGAAAAATCACTCGTATTTCACCCCTGCTTCAGAAGCGATACACATAAAAAAATTTCATTTCGTAAATTAAGTTTTAAAGCATGATAAAGTGACCATTAATAATGTCATTTATATAGTAAACAAGTACAAAGCCTGAGGTGTACAGTTTGTATGCAATTATACATGAATAAATGAAAATTGTTTTTTTTTATATACAACATAGATTCGCAGCAGAGGATCGAGACTAACTTGACAATATACCCTCCGAAATGATTTAGATTCCCCTTACTACTCGTAGGCCCCTTACCAGATTTTTTTTTTTTTTTTGATAACTCATGAACATGTAAAGGTGATTGTAAACCTGCAAAGTAAGTTTTTATTGTCATTCATATTTAGTAAGTTCCTATTCTACGAACGTTTTTTTGGGTCATACAGTATATAATGATGAGTCGACCTATAATCTGTTATTTTACATGTATCTGACAAAACTTTTGTTTGAGAGGAAGAACTACATGTATATACCTAGGTTCAATTTTACAATGTCGATCGCTTTATTACCATATCGTAAACCAGAAACTTAAGATTTTTTGAATTGTCACTTTCAAAGCAGGGGTGCGATATGATACCATGGGAAGTATTCTACAGGTACGCCCCCATCATGCAGGACATGTTCATGCCCAATGTGATCCCCTGCATGTTCTGTATATGCATGTACCACGTAGGTTTTTAATAAAAATATCTATGATATAAAACAGTAGCCTAGCTACGTGTCAAACAAACCTCGTAATTGAACAATGTTTACAATATACGATGATTCAAATTTAGTATTTTTTCTATTTCTTATTGCGTTAATTGTTTAAACGCCCGTACTTGTCAGGGGAGAGAACTGTACTACTAGTTGAACACATGCATCACTGTATCACTGTGCATGCATGTACTGTATGAAGCACGAGTTAACGCATGCATTGCTTGTACTTTACGATGCACGTGTTAGCACATGCATGTAAGCTTGCATGTACTGTATGTACATGTATAACGTTGACGTCGATGGCCTGCACGTTGCCTAGCTGACACAGATTTACAAAATGTATACTGTATGTTTAAAATTCAGTACAATATTGAACTTTTACCCATGATTAACCTTTAAATACACGGTATTAATTTCATCCAAAGAATAATCACGTGCAAGTGCATCGATCTTACGTACAGCAAGCACATGCATGGACGTGCCTACAGTATGTAACCTTCAACCTTTGTGTCATTGTACTTACGTAGGGAATTTCATCTTAAGGGCTGGCAAAACATCTCTCGAAGGTCGCTCGTGTAAATATGCAACAATTTCATTATACAATTCTAATTTCATTAAATCCGCGCTTCGATCTGTACCAAGTAGGCCTAATTTTCGTATCTTACTCCAGGCTAGCACTCGATTGTTACTCCTGCCTAGCGGGCAATGTTTCTTTTCGTTTTGCAATGGTGCATTTACGCGCGTTTTTTAAATTTCACATTTAAATGATGTGTCTTTTACTCGATGCAATTTTTTGAAGCACAAGTTTTCATATCACCTGTCTCATGTACATCCGCAAGGAATAAATGGATGTCCCTACTGATGTGTCAAAACATTTACATATCGCTATATTTTGTCTCACATACATGCAAGTGGATTTTTTATGATGTTAATGTTTATTTCATTGCTAAATTTTGACACAGCATTTTTAAAAAAAGTTATTCTGAAAAATACCAAAGCTGCATGTTATAGCATGCATTTTTGTTTTCAAAACTGCTTGAAAATAAAAATAAGACAAGAGGCAAGAAGGAAAAGAATATTTGATATCTCAAAACCTTTAAATTTGTATTTTAAATGTGACCTCAGAAGAAATGACATAATTGATGCAGATGAAATCAGTACTAACATACTCAGAGAATTAAGGAAACGAGAAAAAAAAACTTTCTGGAAAATAACAATTTAGATAGCAAATTTCTGCATCTGCAGTTTATACATGTATTATGAATTTAGACTAACGACTGCACAATAATCAAGGAAGGAACATAAACTATAAATTTCAGATTTCTAGTCAATTGTTTTGCTAGTAAATTATCGTTAAAGCTACATTAATAAATTAATCAATTCTTTTAGCAAAATTATATTATTATTTGCATGAATGCCATTTTCAATGTTATACAAAACTAGCGGGAAGGCCCGGCTTTGCCCGGGCTGAACCTAAAAAACTCACCATATACCGATCGATACGCCGGTAAAGCCCAGCGTTGCCCAGGGAAAATTAAAGAAATCATAAACATTGACCTGGGTAATGGCGTCCTTTTGACGTTATTTTTGAATGACCCTTTTAAGTCACACGCACGTCTTTTTTGAATGACCCCTAAACCACACGTACATCCTTTTTGAATGACCCCTAAACCACACTAATAACCTTTTTTGAATGACCCTTTTAAGTCACACGCACGTCTTTGTTGAATGACCCCTAAACCACACGTACATCCATTTGAATGACCCCTAAACCACATGACCTTTTTGAACGACCCCTAAACCACACTCACAACCTTTTTGAATGACCCTTAAACCACACACAAACGTCCTTTTTTTGAATAACCCCTAAACCACACACACAACCTTTTTGAATAGCCCATCCCCACAAACACCACCACACGTTCTCTATTTTATATATTAGATATCTGGATCCAAGGCTCTTCATTTGAGTACCTATCAACCGCCCTAATACAATAAATAGTGTTTTTATGACAAAAGGGCATTGTAAGTGATGCCAGACTAATATGAATATTTGCATCAATAAAATTAACAATACTAAGCCCATTGAATTCATAATTTTTTAATTGTATCAATGGCCACTCATATAGAACATCAGCAATCAATGTATATGTATGTACACGTATATTATTACAAGTCAAAAATTTCAAAAAATATCACGTGCATTTATTGGTTGTTACATTGAAAATACCATTATAATCAGCAATGAAAATACTTTATTTTAATACGTTAAAAAATTCTACTTTAAATTTCTAGGCATAATCTGGGAGTATATCACTTGGCATCTCGTGGACGATTTAATTTGGTCGAATTTCTGCCTTCGCCTTTCAAGAGCTTCATGCTTTTTCCTCTCAATTTCCTCAGCAGTATAACGTCGGCAGTTAGCTTTGGGTGGAATAGTTTTGGAGGGGATAAGACCTGTAAACAAAATATTTATTAAATTTTGTTTAACATAAGAGATGATGCAGATTAAAGTAGTCGATATTGAGATTTTTTAAGAAACATTACCTTCTAGTAGAGTTTTGGAAGCTAATGAAGGTTTACTGGGGCATGTAACTGCTTCACTGGATAACTCTGATGGAACTGATCTCATTTTAGTTTTTATAATCTTCTCTTTGAAAGACAATGGATGAAATTGCCCTGTGCTCTTCTGCATGCCTTCATGCAGTTGTTTTTCCATCGATGGTCTTTCCGCAACTTCAAGTAATTGAGTTGGTGCAAGTAGGTTTGCTGTAAAACTATTGCACGATGAAGATGATTGATTTGATGCTCCATAAAGTTGCGTATCACAATTCATTAGATAATCTAGAGAATCGTCTTTATTTTGCAGATCACCTAAAGTGCACATAACTGCTTCAATCCCATCATCACTGTCCCAAAGTTCAGCTAATTTAACGTCCTCCTGTTTAGATTGCTCTTGTAATGTTGCAGTTAATTTACTTGGTCCAGCAACAGAAATTTCAGCTGAATGTTTTAAATTAGAAAACAGGGGAATGAAATTTAACTCGTCTCGCGATGAATTTGGAACATCAACTGGTGGGTTGTGCCGCAAAGCATCATCTAACCCAATTGTTTCTTGGGAAATAATAACCCTTTGTGTAGGCAATTGGGAGTTATTCAACACAAGATGGTCAGTCATTACTTTCTGAGTTTGTGCAATGAAATCTTTGTCATTAAATAAATCTTCATCACTCCATGTATCCGACGAGTTAGCATCTGATGCATATTTGGCCTTGGATTTCACCCCATCATCCAAATGCAAGGTAGGAGTAATGTGTTTAATAATGTTTCTTTCCATTCCATGGCTTTGTCTGTCAGCTTCACTAGAAGTGGATGGGAGTGAGCCAATGATCTTCAGTCCTTCCGAATGATTTATACTCCTGCAATTCATAAGATCAATTCAGCGCCTATGACTATCTAACATGTCCAAACATCAGTATCAATACCACATGCAACTTACTTAGTCCCTAGCTGTGGTAATGAATTGACAGGATGTGGTCGAAGATCTAATTCCATAAAATAATAAGGTATAGATTAACATTTCATTGAGCAAATAAATAATTGGATTTATTTCATTAATACTAATGAAATATCAGCTAAGTTAAATCTTAAATTTTTTACTCAGTACATTTGAATATTGTTTCATGAAACAAAAAATGGCCAAGTTTCTTGCAATAGAAAATGTTATTATAATAAGCATCCAAACCTTTTTCATTTTTTAATTTGGTTACAAGTTGTTCGAGTTCCATTCCAACATGAGGTTTAACTGCTTGACTTTTATGCCCAGATCTGGTGAAATATGAATAGCAATTGTTTTTATGGTCTGTTTCATAAACAATTCTTATAGAAAATCACAAGAACTTACGATGTAGACTGATCTCTTATTGGCAAATAAGAGACATTTTCTTCAGTTTTCGCCATCCAGAGGGCCAACAAACTGCTCTTTTTCTCATCCTTTTTCTATGAGAAAATGACAGCACATCACATTACGCTATGCATTAGTAAAAATCATTACGATATCAGTATCAGAGTCCATACTTTCAATGGCGTGGTGTTAAACGTATTATGGATTAGGCTCAGCATATCATTGTTGTACGAATTAGACTCCTGATGATTCCTGCGTCCTACAAATAAATTATAGGCTACAAGTTTACTAATGTAATTCACAAACACTGACAAATTCTATAAGATTAAAAAATCACTTACTAGTCGTTGGTTTATGAAATTCCGGAGAGTTGCAGTTCCAAGAAATTTCTGGTTGGGAGTCAGACTGAGAACACAGAAATCTCATGGATGTGTCTCTCGGGGATTTCCTTATTTTTGGCGAGTGTGCAATTGGACTGGGCGATTTTGCTGAAAATAGCATGCATATACAGCTTAAGTTTACGAGATTTTCAGATATTTAATGTGACTAAATCATCAGCAAGCATACATGGGCGTAAAGACCGTTGCGCTGTCATAAGCTTTCTGTTATCTTCGTAAATTAAATACTTTAAACTTCTGGATCAGTTCAACGTAAAAATATCTTTCTTTATTAAAATATTAAAATAATGCTTGCAGCTATGCTCGTTCCAAAAAAAATTGACCATGGATAATTTGACCTTGTATAAAAAAGTGAAGATTTAAAAAAAAAATAATAATAATGAAGGGATAATGTTCAAATTAAATACCCAAAAATAAATTTTCAGTTTTTCAGAAGGTGTACAATGCATTCATGTCGCAGGAAATAACTTAGGGCTCAAATATTTCAATACTTACATATTACAGAATGAGGAGTAGCACGATCAACAACTTTCGTGCGATTAGGCCTAACTGCTTCCACCGATGGATCTCCTGGAAATCTACGCTTCCTCATTTGAAACATAGAAGTAATTGTTCCTGAACTCATCGTGGATGCTTGCATCTGTATAGAAATTTTAAACACAAAGGTTAAAAAGGTGGAAGTAGCGGTAAAATCCTCTGTTTTGGCACTCCATAACTATGTTTATCAAAATATAGCGATGCTCGCGACTCGATGAGTATATGGCTCAGGATGTAAACATACAATAATCTAGAAGAACTGGCATTGAACTAATCCATGAAATAATAAAATCTGCATCTGTAATAACATGAAGTTTACCTGTCCTCATAAATCACTTATAAATGTGCTTACCAATTTATTTTAAAACATCGAAAATTAACTTCTAAACAATTTTGTAATTTGTTTTAAGATAATGCATTTTGGGTAATTGCATGTTAAGCCGCTACACAATATAAATGGTGCACTCGCCGCTTTTTTGGGTGGCATTGCCATCATATAAATTAACATTGCGTTCGCAGCGCCGCCCTGTTGGTTGAAGTGATATGTTCTGTGGATCAACAACGCCCTGCGCTTGTAAACGAATCGTAGGTGGGCGTAGATTCATTCATCGTAGTGATAAAACTTCAACCAACAGGGCGGCGCTGCAGTGTTTTCCACCAAAACATCAAAGCTCTGACACGGAGTGCACCTATTTATATTGCGTATACATGTACTGTGGTTCATGTAGCTGACTAGAACTTCTTCGAAATCAAGCCGTTTCTTAACTGGATGCTTTTCCCCTTAACGTAAATGCAAATGCAAAATCGTGCTATCCATTGTTTTCATTTCTAATATATTGTTTTTCACTTGGTTCGTTTAATTATCGTTGGTGATGTGGAAAGATTTTCTTGATTTGAAATGATCCATTTGAATTCTAGGGCAGGTGGATCGTGAAACCAACACTCATACGACTTCCTCATAAAATTAGCGGCACATGTTCCTGCAGTTTTTCTTATTCCTGCCTCAAGCGTCGGCTTAATGCCAAAATGCGTGTAATGCTTTTCTCGACTTTCGGTGTTCATTTCCTATGCGTGATGAAAACTGCTTGGTACTTTTTTTGTGCAAGTATTCGGTGATCCATTTGATTGATCATTGAAAAGTCGTTGCGACGTTAATATATATGCTCGAGCTCGATGAAGAGTATCGCAAGAGTTGCACGGTTGGGCAACTATATATTTTTAATTCAAAAATTGAAGTGACTGCTACATTACGTGATAATACATCTGCTCCATTAATTGAGATTTTCTAAAAAACAACTCCACAGTTCAAAAACAAGTATTGCAATAAGCCCCGTGCTCCACCATCCATTTTATTTATAGTCACATATAGGAGTTCAATGACATCGTACACGGATGCTGCCGAGTGTGAACCACAGGGCTGTAAATGGTTATACGTCTCGTCAAATGAATCGGTCGCAGTTGCCACGGTGATTCCTAAAAGATGCAACCTGCCTATATACAAGCTGTACCTACCAAATTATGAAACTCTGCCTTGTTTCACCTCTGTAAAATTTGAATTGAAACTGTGAGCAAACAAGAATGCACATTCTGTCTAATTGGTTCGTTCCTGGCCTAACGTCTTGCTTATTTGGAGTTTTGACTGCTTCAGTGGCGTTGTTAGGTTTGCATGACTTGACTTCAGCAGTGCATTTATAGATTTTATTCCACTATTTTTTAGCTCTTGTGAGTTTGAACGTGCGTGCTTGATGGCCCTGACTAAAATGCTTTTGCTTCAAAGGCAGACGGCGGAATAGTTCTTGGAACTATATTAAGAATGCTAAAAATAGTTCATGCGTCTTATATACTGTTACTGCCCCTTCACTCGCACTTTCCTTATTCGTTCTGGCCAAATTCAAAAATATCTGTATTGCAAAACATCACTTTTACAAGACTGATGACTTGTGCTCTTCTTGTTGTCGTTTTTATGCATCTGTTTTCATTTGAATATTGTAAAATCCTTTTACAAGGCGGTGCAGTTTATCCACTGCCAGCAAGAACAACCTAAAGAGGCTTATTTTCATCCAAAAATGCTGGATTTCTGGAAAATGCAAGAAACGTCCGTCAAAACAGAATATTATAATTTACTCCTGGTTAACTAATCTTTCACGAGGTGGCCGAATGGGTGTAATACTTTTCTAGCAAACATTTCCAATCACATCACGTTTAATGACTCAGCAACGCGTTGTTTAGTCATTAAACGTGGTGTAATTGGAACCTTAAAAATCGAACATTATGAAAATCCATCTGAACAGTAGAAAAAAATTGAGGAAAGTTGCAATAAAAGACAATTTTCAATTGACAAACGTTTAGGTCTAGTTGACTAATTTAATGATTTCCGGGTAAGACACGTCACGTTTTTTTTCCAAACATGTGAATTTTTTATTTCAAAACTCAATTATTGTTATTCGATCGACAAAGCAGAGAAACTTGCATAGCCTACAACTTTGCAACTTGTCGATCGAATAACAATAATTGAGTTTTGAAATAAAAAATTCACATGTTTGGAAAAAACGCGATGTCTTACCCGGAAATCATTAAATTAGTCAACTAGACCTAAACGTCAATGGCAATTGTCTTTTATTGTTTTATTGCAACTTTCCTAAATCTTCTTTCTACTGTTCAAATGTATTTTCTTAATGTTCGATTTTTTGTGCGGACATTTCTGCCATCGAAAATGTCCTGCTATTCAGCGAAGTTATCGAAAACTGAATTTGAGAGAATAAAAATAAAACGTTTTGCGAATGTTTTAAAGATGACGAATTTCCCATCCTACATTCGCCTCCACTGGAGGTCATTGCTTGGTTCAGTAAAAACCTCATTTTACCGACGGATAGCAGGTGGAACAGAAGTCGCAAATTTATCTTGACAAATAGGTTTGCTGAAAACATAATTACTTAACTTCGTGTCAGTCCCACAAGCGTTATCAATCCATAGTACAAGTTTACAGCAGTATATGATGTAATGCATTACATTTCCATGTTAAGTGGTGATCTAATCAACTCAAGTTTTTTCCCTCCTTCTAAATGTCACAAGTTGTAAAGGTCAATCTTAATTGAATTGTTAGGTTTTTTAAGATAATTAGGTTAGAACTAAATTTTTATTTCTAACCTAATATTTCTATTATTATACTTAGGGTAAAATTTATACGCGATGTTTCTGTCTGATATAAGGAAGAAGAAAGAAGTGTCGTCAGTTAAAATAAACGATTAAATTGTAACCAAATAAATACATGTATTTCTAAGCTACCCAGAATGTTTTAATGATCATTCACAGATGTGAATCTTTTTTAAAAAATTTCCTAATAATGAGTTTATACTGTATGTTTTCTGTAAATATCGCAGTACAATCAAAAATGTATCACTTGAAAATTGAATGTTCGTTCATATTTTGACTGTGAATTTTCCCAAATGAAACTTTCATCGCGATTTAATGACAAATTCACGTGGACTTGTCATGAAAGGCATCCGATTTTGGCATGAAAGCCGGATTTGAAAATTTAATTTCCTGCTAAATTTTATGCTAAAGTCTGATTTTTAAAATGTAATAATTTGAATCAAAGTCAGCAATCAAATCTTTGCGATCAACAGTACTAAGTTATCACCGTATTCTTCACAGATTGCGCCAAAGTCAAGTGAAAATTTATTTTTTACTAAATGGAGTTGGTGCATTGGAAATCAAAAGTACATTGTATAAAAGCAAAGCGGTAGAACTTAATGCAGTTATTATAATGTAATGTAGAAAAGGGCTGTAGGGCTGAGTGAATCCGTTAATGACCTATATCTTTTTTTTCTAATGCGACACTCAGCGCAATTTCAAATTAATTACGGCATGGTTAAATTGAGGGAATTAAGGCTTTGGAAAGTTTATAAACCAAAGGTGAACATCCCTAATATGCTGATTAAATTAATAGATTTTGATCAAGCATAAGAGGGCAACCACTTAAAACATGAATGGATTAAAACGGCCAGGTGTTGTGGAGGCAACGAAAAAAATGCAATAATATTTCAAAGGTAATACATAATTTATAAAACCATGACCTACAATACTATAAGCCACCTGGATGATTATCCACTCAAAACTTCTACGATCGGTTGCGGTTTGTTCGTCGTAAACATAATGACATACTGTATATGGTTACACAGATTTCCAAATGTGGGTTGACGAAATGTATCGTTAGTTTTCATAATGATAAGTCATGGTTTTAAGTGCACTTAACTCGATAATATTGACAGTACTCTACAATCAACTCGTTTTTAAAAAGCCCAGCTATTTGGTTCTGCTTGTTATAAACAATAGCTATCTCGGTCACTGAAATCGCAAAGTATTGTAAATGTATACTGTATTCTTGGTTTATTTGTGATCGGGCTAAAATTACACACATTGGCCTTGTCAATTTCAAACGTATCCTGTTAATTAATTTGCACTTAGTGATTGTCAGAATTATTTATAAAGTTGCTATTTTCACTTGTGAAAATAAAATAAATTTGCAATCTGAATTATCTTTAAAGGCTGGCTTTCACATGTTCTTGGTTTTTGCCTTTCATGGTGGCAAAAATTACGAAAATAGAAATTGAATTGACGAGTATCGCACATACAGCAGCATAAAATTGCAGGAAATCTTAGTTACTCCATTTTTATCTTTTTACGTACACATTTTGCCGCGTTTATTCGGGTACTGTTTTTATAATTGGTCGATTTTTTTCTGTTATGTTTTTGTCCCATTTTCTTTTTTGTTTCGCAACTTTTCTAGTTTGACTCGTGTTGGTAAAATAAAAGGAAGCAAAGATGTCTTCGACAGTGACTATAACGAAATACACCAAAGGTATTTTGTAATAGACCCTTCCCCCCCTGAAATATTCAAGTAGCCCTTAGCTTTTGCTCGTCATCTGCATTATTGTTGGTTATTATTCGTTTGATTTTTCAAACTTAATGTATTAACACCCAAGTTTGAAATTTTGATTTGTTATTTGCGGCCCATAATTGAATTTTACTGGGCCGATTTCATAACACTTGTAGCAATGGAGCGCATCCTTCCATATCACTGTTGTTTTATACATTTTAGTTAAACTGCGTGTGATTTGCTTGATAATATTTGGTACTAACAACAACAAACTCGAGAAACTGCCGCCATGGTTTAATATCTGAACTGATTGTAGAGTTTGTTGTAATCTTTCGCTTGAATTGTATAGATTATTTGAAATCTGACTGAATTTGAAGTGCAGATAACATTTGGGCTTGATTTTTGTACATGTATTGGTAAGCTTTTACTTAGTCGCAGTACAACTAATTTTATATCATAGCCTCAGTTCTTAATTATAAGGATGAAATTTTGTTGATAGGATATGTTTACATTGGTTTTCACTTTCTGAAGAGACATATTTCTTAATGATCGATTTTTATTGTTATTGTTAAATGAAACATCATTTGAAAATTATTATAATAAAGATCTATGCAGCTCATCATAAATTGAGAATAACTAACCTAATGTCAAAACAGGCGTAGTTTTTATGACTTTTATTTGAATGGGATGGGGATTTTATAGCATGTTAGTGTAGAAGAAATTGATATGATTATTGCGTAAGCTTAAAAAATAGACTTGTGAGCATTCGAAGCATGCCAAGAAAAATAAAAATGTAATTTTTTTTTATCTTTTTCACTTGTTTTGCAAATTCTAAATACTGTATTAGTGCAGGCGGATGGTTAAAACATATTTTTGGAATTGAATCAAGGTTTTGTTAGCTTGACGTTTGATGCTTCTCCTTGCGATGAGGGCGTTGCTTTGTGTTTGAAGAATACCTTTGCTAATTGAGTGCTCATATTTATGCCCAGTAATACCTGCCCACCGGTGCGGTAACTAATTTATTTTCGATGAAGTAGGGCTGCACTAGTGGAGCAGTTGGTATCTGGTTTATGAGGTATAAGTGTCATAACTGTTAATTAGCATGAGCAGGCATCCTTAACATACCAAACAGAAAATCTATTTGAATAACAAATGTTATATTTGTCTTTATCGCAAGAGATTTCTGACCGGAATGATTATACTGTACATACAATCTACCATCTAACCTGTTTTGTTGTTTGTGGTGGTCTCAATAGTTTTATTGCAGAACTAGTAACCAGTTAACTACATTACAGCACAAGCATGATAAAATCTATTTAAACCGAATAACCTCTCATGCCCTCAAAGGGGCGAGCTTTTATGCTTTATTCTAATGGTTTCCCTTGTTATAGTCACCATGACGACTCGGACCACAAAACTGTACGGCAAGGATCTGTCCGTTTACGATGACATGGACATAGAAGATCTTTTGCAACAGATGACTGAGGAACAATTGGAACAACTGAGCAGGGAAGTTGATCCTGATGTAAGCAGCATTTTGCTATGCAAAGTATTTTCAACCATTGTGATGCAAAATGGTTATTTTAGTGGTTTTACTTATTTATAGGATTCCCTATTGCCTGCAAGCCAGCGTTGCAGGGACCAAACCAACAAAGAATCGACAGGACCCCTGAACCGAAAGCATTTGCTAGAATATTTAGAAACGAAAGCACGTGAAGAAGAAGATTGGCCAGAGCTGAAACCCTTCCAATCTGGAGTCGTTAGAGGTTCTTTGCACTTGCATAATTTAGTAATCTTCTGCAGAAATATGCGGTCTTACCTTTTTTTTTAATTTATTCAAAGGGAAAGTGTGGAAACCAAAATCTGTTCCTAAGCAAGTTGATGAAGAAAATGAAATTGCCCTCGACATTGGAGATGAATACGAGCATGCCCTCAATGATGCCTCGGAGGAAGAATTGGTCGATTTGGCTGGTATGATTTAAGTTTTTTTTTGTTAGTTCATTTACTGTGGCTAATATTTTTCTACAGTCCCATTCACCTTACTTGTTTATTACAGCTATTCTGGGATTACACAGTATGATGAACCAAGACCAATACTACGCATCAGTGACAAACAAAAGAACAATGTTTGGAAAATTTGAAAGTAAGTATTTACGTTGCTTGAAAGATGAAAATGTAAAAATTGAATGTGCTTGTGACTTGGATAGATTGAATATATGTAACTACTTGTGTTTCTTGTATTTTACTACTGTTAATTGTACTACTTGTTATCCTTTAGTATAGTTTGCATTGTAGATCTAGGGTAGGGTTTCATTTAGTATGTATTTAAAATTAGGTAAATCGGTATTTTCTATTTAATTTTTCTATATGACGTAGCTCCTGATGAAGACGTCACTGACGTCAAAACGTTGAGTGAAAGATAAACAATAAAATTACTTGGTCGTGAACTATTTGCAGATCTCTTGCGGCCAAAGTTTTGAATGAAAAAAAAATTACTGGGCTGATTTTAGTTTTAAGGGGGAGCACACAGGTGCGATTTGCACACAGTCCCACCCCATGTGGATCGTTCCAAAAATCCACGTCCTTAATTGCAGTGGGGGAATTGGAAAATCTGGCCAGCTCTTCCGAAACACAGCGAAACAAAGAAAAGTAAAGTGTATCAAAATTGGCGATTTGTTACTTATTATGCTGACTATTTTTTAAGTGTTAATGTTCCCGTGTTGTTCGCTTGTAGCGAGGGACGCATTTGAATTTTAGCGCTAACGGTTATTGTTATCGACTAGGCAGGCATTCCTAGTCTATGACTAGAATGACTAGGAATGCCTAGTCGATAACAACTGTTAGCGCTAAGCATTCAAACGCGTCCCTCCCCTGTACATTAAAATAGTCAGCACAATAGGTAATAAATCGCCGATTTTGATACACTTTTTTCTTTTTCGTTGTGTTTCGGAAGAGCTGGCACATTCGTGCCATGTGCTCCCCCTTAAGTAGTTGGGCTAATAATATTTATTATATTTCACGATATGAGTTATTTTGTCATATTTCTTTCGTTTTTCTCAGTTTTTTCAGCATTTGTTGTTCTTGGATCAGTCCAGCAACACTATTTTCTTGAAAGAAATTGCAGTATCATTTAATTATGATTTTTCAGGTATTGTGAAGGCTACTCAACCAAAAGCTCTGCCACTTCTTCCCGACAACGACACTGATGTGGAAAAAAGTATCGAACAAGTGAAAGGAAATGACCCCTCCTTAACTGCTTTGAATTGGAACAACATAAAGGTACTGCAATTTCCATGTAATCCTATTGTTGCAACATTACCTGATTCTGTTAATTTCAATTGTAAGCATTTTTCTTTTTCTCAGAATGTATCTGTGGAGAAATTTCTGCGTCTCTGTGAAGGTTTAAAAAGAAACACAAAGCTACAAAAGTTATCGTTGGCCAATACTCGCATGACTGACAGTGCTGCCAGGGTAACTATGCGAATTTAAATAATGTTCACTCTCTTGCCATTCTTAAATTCTTAATATGATAATCTCCATTATTTTTATTTATCAGCAATAAACCCTATATTAAGTTCATTTTTACAGAAGTTCGTTTCTCAGTTTGCTTGTATTAAACTAAACATAAAAGCTTCTTATTCTATTAATTTCGATATTAAATGGCATATACTGAAATTTGAAAAAAATCACTGGTTTATGTCACAAACTATTAACATTTTGAGAAAAGTATTTTTCTCTCTGGGTTCCTGGAACACACTAACTTTGGTGATATTTTGCATTTGTCAATTGTTCTAGGCTGTGTTTATTGGACCTACTTATAATGTAAACAATAATGTAACAATAATGTAAAACAGCATTTCGTTTAAAATGTTTTTTCAAGGGTCTGTGTGGTGCACTGGAAGAAAACAATGCACTTAAAGTAATTAATGTGGAGTCCAACTATATATCTCCTCCTGTTGTACGTGATTTGATCAAGTCACTTCTGGCGACACAAACTGTGCAGGAATTCAGGGCTTCAAACCAGGCATGGTTTAATCTAGCATTTCTGTTTATTTTCGACTTTACCAGCTTTATCTTACAACCATTCCTCTTAGAAACCTGAAATTTTGGGGGTGAAAACTGAGATGGACATTGCCAAACTAGTGGAGGAAAACAAAAACATACTGCGTGTTGGCTTGCATTTTGATGTACCAGATGCAAGAATTAGAGTTCACCACCACTTGCAACAGAATAATGACAATTGTACGTAAATGGACCTCATTTCTGAATTAATCATTGTTTGGTTATTTATTATCGTTTTCATTTCAGTACGGCTGAAAAGGATCGGGGCTGGAACTTTATAATGGAATCTTGATGGCTGTGATCGTTCCCACATTGCATGTGTGCAGCGTACTTCCCCAAGGATATTTGTCACTAACGGATGTGCTTACGGTGGCATGCAATGCTGTGTTTTATGTATTTTCATTTAAAAGGAAAGGAGTCACGTCACCACCAGTTTCACCGTAATTGTAGCTTTTTAGTAATTTTCTTATATGTGGAAATATTTAATTCTCGAGCAGAATTTGAAGTGATTGATTGTTGAGCCGATCACAGATGTACATTTTCAGTATATCTTTTGTGCTTTTAGTGTATTACCAATTTTATTGTACGTCGAGACATTTGTCAAGTACTGTTTGTATATCGGCTGCCATTTTGTCAGTTTTTATGATTTCAATCCTGATGCTGTGCCTCTGGCAGGTGACGTGTCTCGAATGGTAACCATCATGTGGATTTCATCATGTTTGCCCCTTCCAAATGTGAAATAATGTGGTTTTATAAACGATGGAATAACTGATAGATGTCATCATGAATTGCGGGCCTTATGAGGCAAGTGAATGCATTGAAATTCATGCTGGGTTGGTTAGCTATCCCTATTGTAATTTTAAGAATCATTTGAAGTTTTTCAGTGAGGTGCATTTTTATAATTAGATGACAATACAGTTTTTAGTTTAATCATATTTTTGAAAATGAAAAAATCATGGGCTTTGATAAATTTTTTTAGATTTCTTACTGATATATGATCATCTCTTAATGGTTGAGGCAATAGCAAAAAATTTATTAGTGCCGGTGTAAAAGTTCTCAAGTTGAAAGCTGAGTTTGTCTATTGACAAAATAGAAACAAATTTGCTAGACCATAACCAGCATATCGAGTCTTGGTGATCGGTTGGAAAATCTGAATTATTTTGAGTTTTATCAAATTCCATGAATTTAGTATATACTGGCGACTATTTTTTTATTTCGATATTTTACTTATGTAGTTCAAAATTTTATTTCACTAATTTTAGCAGAGGAAACGTGTAGTAAATTTTTATACCTTCATTCTAATCTTAAGCATTTAATCTAAAATATCCTATTGTAATTATATAGAGTAATTTTAGTATTTAAATTTAGCAGATGCCATCAGCTAGAAATATCGAGTTTTTTTTTCTAAGATAATTATTCATGGTTGATTGACGTTTGCTGTAAATGTTCAGTGTAAACTGTAAATTGTCAATGGAAAATTCTGTCTCTACTTTGTCTTATACAATTATAATCATTATATATAATTACATTCTTCTGTAAACTCTCGCAACCATACATGATGCATTTGCACAATTTTCTGATAAACTGATGGAAATCGTGCATATATGTTAAAATGAACAATGCTTGTTTTCAATTTTAAATAAAGTGTATTGCCTTGTGAATGGTAAATAATAAGAGCTAATATGCAGAATTCATCCATAGCATTATTTACGATAAATAAAACCATGTCACTTTTCAATAATAAAATAAAGATTTGTACATAATAAAGCTTTAATACAAAAAAATATTTGTTCACACTTAACATTGAGCTTGTGCAATTGTATCATTGCCATTTTATTAATGAAACGCATTTCTTTAGTAAATACCGTATTTTACGGACTATAAGACGCTAGGGACTATAAGACGCACCTTAATTTTTAAGCAATTTTTTTTAAAAAAT
>JAQGBX010002317.1:0-20892 GCA_034698745.1 Megaphyllum sjaelandicum | reverse complement strand
CAGGCTACCTGTTGAAAAAAGTGAATGGCATATTACACGATTTCAGACATCGATTAAAGCAACATCTAAGATTATACCAAAAAAATCTTTTAGTAAAACTAATTTTGTTTTAAGCGCAGATTCATAATTTGCAAAAAAAAATGGGGGGTCCCATTGAAAATTCCGAAGGGATCCCCCGGAACCCTCATAGGGGGACCGGGGGGCCCTTTCCTTTTCACGTAAATTAAAAGGCAAGTTTATATTATTATTTTTCATTATAATAATTTTTACGATCTAGGCTATACTAATATATTTATTTTAAAAGATATTGAACGAATCATGATAAATGGACCACCCGGTATATTTCGGTATTTTTGAATTATTGGAGTCAACGTAAAATGTTTTTATACATCATGCAAGCAATTACATGCAGGCATCGTATTTCAGAAATACTTAAAAAGGTCGCCATTTCAATAACATTTAAACAATATAAAATAGTGTTTATTATTCCTCACGAGTAATGCAAAAATACTGAAATATATACAAACAAATTTAAAAAATATATATTCAATTTCGATGATTTTCTATGAAAACAATGAAGTAGCAGATGACGTTTGACTAAAAATGTTGCCAATCAAACATGTTTTCACACCACCATATTTCAATGGTCACAAATATCACACACACCGTGTTAATTACTAGAATGTGATTATAGAAAATTGTTACAAACATTTTACCTGAGGGTCTCATATAGCAACCACCTTTTGAAACATGCCAATGCATAGCGTGTTTTGCATGTATATGAATCAATATAATGCACGGTTTCCGCGCCCAGTCAGTGCATGGCCATCCAACCGCGCTTTTCTCAAATTGAGCCAATAAAGCAGCGATGCCCAATTTCGATCGCTGTAATTAAGCACATCCTGCAGGATTGCACGAAATATCACCTCGGAGAGCTAATGTTGTCCGTAATAATCTCGGTTGCAAACATAAAACGTCATTTCCAATTAACTTTATTGCTATTGTCGAATTATTAAAGTGCAGGAACCGGCCTTAAAATGAAACGGGACAGCAGTCGTATAAATTATAGATGGAAGGCCGATTATTATTCCATCTTTATATCCCCATTAGGTGCCGAGGAAGGGCATAAACACCTACGTATTATATCCAGGAGGGCAGAAAGGACAACAATTTCGCCGAACCATAAATAAGTGCGTGGCGACCGACCTGATGGAAAACATCTACACGATTTATTAGCGGACGCGAGCCGAGATGTGCCCGAATTAGGAAATTATTGGCATCCGAAAAGTCAATAAAATAATGTTATGGCCGAAAGAAAACTGGCAAAACGACCGCAAAATGCAACATAGCGCGACGAGGTGGCAAATTCGCGGTGACAATTATTGACGACAAAAATGTATCGCCTGTAACGAACATATATACGGATTGAAACAGCCGAAAGCGTTCACACCTTTTCGAATTGATGTAATTCTTCCCACCGGAAGGAAAGTAGGCTACAGCAGAAACAAATTCGACTGCACAAGCTGCTTATCTTCACACATGACAGTTTTTGGCAGAAATTTACTGTAAAGGCGCTCTAGCTACTGACTATAGCAAATATACTACAGTATATAAATCCGACCTGGTTTCTGCTGGCAGCAAGCAGAAAAAGTTGGACCAAGATGAATTTAAAAAGCAGTAGTAGATATTCTGGTGAGCTGCAGCGTCAACCGCCGAGAGCAGTATACTCCAAATCGAAACGCGCATGCGCGCAGCTTGCAACGAGAAGTATTCTACCCAGTTCGGATGAATGAGCAGGAAAATAGAAATTCGTTTGCTCAAGCTGCTGCAGACTTGCTGATTGCATATTCATACTGCGCAGCATTTTATCAGCAAATTCAATTTTGAATTAAAAAATTTAATCCTTCACATATAGAAAAATGGCTGCTCCTATAAATATAGTAACAAGTCGGGCCTGAGTTGGTTCTGGCCGACATATTGGAGCGCGCATGCGTGAAACCGGGTGCAAGCAGAAGAAATAGGACCAGGTTGAAAATAAAAAGCTAGCAGGAATTCGGCTGAGCTGTAGCGCCACCTACCGAAAGCAGACTGCAACAGAGTGAAGTGCGCAATCGCCACACCTGCAGCAGGCAAAATTCTGCCCAGTATGGGAATCAGGCATTAGAGTGCATGAAAAAAGTTTCAAACATAAACGTCAGAAGAAAGACGTTGGATCGTGAGTCATTAATGTACAGTCTTGGCACGATTTTCATGAATTGAGCAGTGAGAAATTCTAGGAAATCTTGTTTCCACGAATAGTCGAATGCTTTCAAGAAGGAAGACAACCAGAAAGTTATCAGAACTCGTAAGCGTGGCTTAGCAAGACAAATTTTACCAGACTAAACATTTAAAAGATGCGCAATCAGTCGTTACGGTGAGCCTATGTCTGTCTGGTCAAGCACTTCGCAGATAGAGGCACTTCTGCGGAGAAGATATTCTATTCAGAAAACTGACATGTATAGTTTCCGTACATATTTACGTCAATTTCCAGCAGTTGTCAAATTGCCCCTACAGATTTTTGTGCCCGTCATCATGAATGAGTTTTGAAAATGTGGAGGTCGCAGCTGCGTCACGAAAAGCCTCTATGAAACCAAACTCCTTTTGGTAATCTCCATTCAAGTCCACCCTTATGTACGGAGAGACGCTTTTTTGTCGCGTAGGTGGGACTCTGGGAATTTTGTTGGTTTCAAAAAACGTGAATAAAGTGATGGGCGTCTGCGGCTGAGTGCTGTTTTGTCAAGCTTTTCCACCATTTGCTAGGTTAAACTCGTGTCTGGTCGCTCGTGTAGGACTTTGGCATGTGTTGCTTACTCTGCCCATTGTATTATGAGCACGATGTTCAGCATTTTTTATTTCAGTTTTCCTTATAAATAATCAAAGACCCGTGATGGACTTTTTCAGTTTTTCCCCCGTCGCCACGGTCAACTAGGGCAGGCAATTAAAGAGTTCGTTCGCACGAAACGTTACTTGAAAGCAAAGCAAAGTTAATTTAATCATGTTTGAGGGCTGCAACTCTATTGGAAGCAAAGTTCATTTTGGTTGCCTCGAGGATTTTTTATCGTCAACCACAAAACCTAGAAACTCTAATTACTGAATTCAACCCTGATTGCGAAAGTTTTAACTAAATCAATGTAGTTTTACTGTTTTTAAAAGCTTTTGTCGGGGCGCGCTTATCTAATTACGGTTTATGTCGCTGAATTCTAACAATTCTGAGATCGATCTTTTTAAATAATCGACATCAACCACATTATATTATAGTTGTGATAATAACGTATTTCAAGATTATTTGGCAAATTATGTTAAATGTTTTAGTGTATTGGTGATAATTTCCTTTTGAACGTATAATTGAATATACGATAATAAATATACATTATTTACACCCACTGTGTAAATTATATGCCTGATTTGAAAAAAAAAAAACGAAATTAAAATGTGTGATAGAACGTTTTTCAAAATTATTTTTGTAATACCCTGTACTGTTTAAGTTTCCATTTGGCGGCAAACCGCATAACACCGGTGTAAGCAGTGATTGCCATTCGTTAAGGGATCGCTATCACTCCTTTTTAAACGGATTGCCAATTGACCAGTATTGTGCAACCCTGTGGCTATCTGTTATTCAATGTCGAGCGAGTGACGCGCCACCTACGATACGATCATGCAAAATGCGTATTAGGCCACGCCCATTTTTTCCTGGGACATTTCATACTCACTCCTGCCGCCCTATTTATTCTTGCGCTGCAGTCGTATTTTCGGGACAGGGGAACATGAAAGGCGCCGACACAAAGTGATCATACTGGAATTACGTATACTGTGTCCACGATTCCGCAAATGTCAAACTTTCAAAAACATAAGATAACGTTGCGTACGACACAACGACAAGTTATTACAGTGTCGGTGGCTTTTACGGACAGTCCTCAGCATGCTGCCGTGAGAAATAAATTGCTGTCAATGACAACAAATGACAAGCGTAAGTTGAGACATTTAGCACATCGATGACAGCTTTTTGTTCGTTGCTGCACAGTTTCGACGCGTGCTTCTTTTAGAAAAAGGAAGATGTCACAAACAGACGCCAGGCTTCGCATCTCATATTGCGAAACAATCAATCTGCGAATAATTACGAAGAAAATAACCACTAGGCTGCGAGCCTTATTTAATTATCTGCGTGACGATTCCGGGGGGTATTTATTCTCATTTTAGAAATTTTTATAGTCGATTTCCTTTTTGTTCTGTTTCGTAAGAAAATGGAGGTAGAAGATGAGCGAAACTATATCATTGTTGGAATAAGCGAAAACTAAACATTGGAAAACTATAATTGAGTAAAATTGTTTACTTTATATGACCCGAGTACTAGATAAACACTCGCAGCTAATTATAGAGAATTTAATGTATTTTGAGGATTAGTCTAGAAAACACAATTAAGCTGATATTTTGTTGATGAATCACAAAATTCAGAATGATCTTATATGAAGCCAAGTCGCATTGTTCGGTTCACATTACATGTAGAAGTTTAGAAGAATCTAGCACAATTGGAACGAGATGAACATGAATAAGAAGTTTTTGAAAACTTCTAATAGAACGTACCTTCGGGCAATTTTCGCCAATGGAATGAATGAAATGCCACGTTATATACGATATATGCATGCCGACGAAATCTGCATAGGGTCAAAAGTTTTAGAAATTAAATTTAATATTTTTAAAAAAATTCTATGTCTTTATTTAGATAACGATGGTAAATTATTAGGAATTATGAATTGAACATTTTTAAATTTCTATAGCTATAATTTTAAATGGATTAAAAATATTTCGCTCGATGCCAAAATGGACATGCAAATGCCCGATTTAAAATTGTGCCGACGTGTTAAGGCAACTGTTTTATGTCGATTATGTTTTTAAATACCATCTTAGATATCTCGAAATATATTTTTAGCAACAAAAAAAAATGAATTTTGACTCGAAATGGTTACATTTTAAACACATTAAGAAATACTGACCGCTTCATTATTTTGGTCAATTGCTTGACGGGATATATTTTATAGGCTAATACATTTCTGTAAATGCATTAAGCAGAAACCTACATCCACTAAAAGCTCGCATATTTAACGTGTTTATTACGGTCTAGCGTAATTAATTCGCTGAATGTAGATGGATGCGTATATTAAAACTTTTACTTCGCCATCCAAACTCAGGAAATGTACGAACAAGTATGGCCAGAATATAGGCAATTACTTGAATCAGGATTCAGAAATAATATGCGTGGATATCGTTAATTCGCTTTCAACGACTCCATTACAATTCCCAACAGGAACTTGGCTTATTTAAATTGGATATGCAAATTCTGAAATACACGTTAATTGAACGCGGAATTCATTATGTATGGACATAATGAAACCATCACGCAGTTGCACTAATATCTAAAGCTGTGCAGCTATACGGAATACTGGCAGTACGAAATATAGGAGGTGACAATAATCCTTGCCTGCAGAAATATTTAAAAAAAAACGCAAATAACAATTATAGAATGCTAATTTCCCAGAAGAATATTATTTAAATACGAATCGCCGGTTGGACGAGCAAAGATGGAAAAAGCGTCGCTACATGTAGCTAATGAGATTTCAAGTATACATTTTTTCTGCTTTTGACGATTTAAGATAACTAATGACAATTTTCTCATTAATGAACACGTCGTTCCAAAACATTCCAGAAGAAACATTTCGTTGCTAATTTTAAAAAGTTGATAATTAGACAATAATCAATAACTCGCGTGTAATAACTGTTTTAATTGAAACGAATATAAAAGTTGGTAATTTTTTCTCAGCTTACAACATTTTGGTAATAATCATCACGAGGCAAAATTAATACGGGTAGCTTGTAAACATTTAATATAGTTATTTTGTAACAGTTTTCAAAATGCACATGTATATGCAATTAAACTGATCTATATTCCAACATACTGTACCTATATTTCTTTTTTCGCAATTTCAATGTTTAGGAAACGTATAGGAATTAAATGTATAGCATTGTTTGCACATTTCACAGTTGTACATATCCTAACAGAGATAAAGCCAGTGGCACTGGCTTTAATGTTTCATCACGATACAGTAATGATATAGTATTTTTATTGCATATACAGTATACATGTAAATCAAAAATGGAAAAAAAACAGTACCACGGTATATACCGTACAGATAGCAAATTGTCAATTAGACATTTTGTGTACTGCATGGTCCCTCTTTAGTTAGATATCGATCTGTGGTTCGTACTACATCATTATAGATGTTTCAGTTACGTGTATTTTGAGAGAAAATAAAAGAAATTTTAATGTACTTTATTTGATCCAATTCCAAAAATTTGAATTTATATTGCCTATGTTTAAAATCCCTGGAGTTATAGGCATATTTTGCACAGTGTTTCTCGTGAAAAATTATCTTTGGCAATATATATATAAATTAACATCTGTTGTACAAACAAATTGCTCGACGGCAAACTTTATTTAAAGTAGATTAAAGTGTACAGAATTGCCCTCAATGATTCAAGTTATTAAGAAAACTTTCCGAAACGGCAACGAAAACAAAATAATCTCGCAGAATTCACCTATACTTTACTGTTGTAAGAAATTATGCACACGTCAACGAGCAAAGTTGATTTCCTCCATTTATCACTTATAGCTTCTCGTTAAGCCCTTAAGTCTTTTGGTTGGCTAAAGATTGCGAGCGCTTTATGCGAAAGGTTATTTACTAACCCTAAGGCAAAGCAACTTCTATACGAACAAGGTAAAAAAAAGCTGAATTAAGACTATGGCATCCATTGGTGCACAATCCATTGGCCAATTGAAAGAAACGAATCCAAATCTTGGTAAACCAGTTAGCAGTTGGAGTGGATGCTTTAACCAGTGGTCCCAATGTGGTGGATGTAACGCCGTTACATGGGGACAATCAAGAGATAGTAGGGTAGAAGTGCGGGCTTTTCCGTAATTAAAATTCAGTAGCCACTCCCCTAGGAGTATCCGTATCAAAGGACAGGGCTGCAAATCATAGTCATAGTCGTAGCACACAAAGAAAGCTAAGCCGAGCCAGGCTGAGCTTACGAGAAGCGTGGATAAGCTTTCAAGAATGCTTTTAACATTCTTTTAGTGAAGTCTAAAAGCAGATTTGTAAGACACAGAGTGGCACGCCGATCACTATTGGTCAAAAGTGTAGCCATGCACGATTTGAATGCTAGAGAGTGCGCGTTATAGACCTACTTCTATTCTTTTTTTGTATTTCCGAGTTCAAATCCATTCTGGGAGCCATTGACAAAAGAGTAAGAGGACGTTTATACGAAATACGGAAATTATATTATGTCCATTCATATGATAAACGTAAATTTAACCGAAAATGCAGCGTAAAAATAATTATAGCAAAATAATTTTCAATTCTATGCTGTTTATCGTAACTTCGATTGTTTTCAACCTATGCACCGTGAAAGCGTGATCTACGCTCAAAGTGAGATGCTAATGCGCATGTGCAAGATTTTTACGCGGAACGTTTCACCACGTATGCACAACGCATGCAGTAGCACCACCAAGCAAACTGAACAGCACGCATATATCAGCGTTCGATTTACGTCACAAAACTTTAAAAAAAAACGAAAACAAGCAGGAAAGAAGCTGAAAGAAGCACGCCGAAAGTAAGCCTTCGACGTGCTCTTACCCCATAGTAGCCTTCCATACTCTGCAAGAACTCAAAATTTGCTAGCTTCCCAGAAGCAAATCCAAAATCCAATTCCTCGGACTCAGAGCAGTACACATGGAAAGTACACGTGTGCATTATATTTGAACTGATGAACAAACATTGGTTAATTTCGAATTGTGTTAAAATTGCTCTCTTGATGCTAGATTAATATAAATTTTCATCAGTTTCAATGGCCTACACGCAGACCTCAGTTTAGGTATTATGCGGTAAAATTTGAAAAACCCCATGAAATTGAGCATCAATAATGACAACGAGCCAATGAATTAAAACGCCAAATTACGTGGCTGATCACGAGATTAAACCAATCAGACAAAGTTCAAATTGCGCTATAAATTTCAGGAAAAATGCAGTGAAAATCATGAACACGCGATATATTAGAGTACACTTGCCACACTTAGAACTTAAGGAGCTGTACAAAATGTTTCCGATAGGCAAGCCAGCAGCAACTGCATTTTTTAGATGCTTTTGCTAGCAATTAAGAAATAAATTAACCTCGTCTATTGCAAGTTTGCCTAGAGCGCGTAACCCGTTATTCAATTAAATAAATCGATGAAAATGCTCGATGTTTCTTAATTAGAAACGGAATTTAGCTATTATTTCCTTCCGCCTATTATCCACTAGATAAAGTCGCAATATACTGGCCAAGTAAATGACATTTATTCGGGTAACATTTTCTCCAAAATGGGTCTGAGTGATGCCAAAGTTCATTTGATATCTTTCTAAAGTTTTAAAATGAAGTTTTTCTAATAAAATTATCATAACTGACCATCGAGATGCAGAACTGAAATCGGAGAAAAACTTTCCCAAGTGTATTCGAGTGTATTTTAATTTGGTTTCCTAAAACAAGAATTTTTTCATGAAATACGGCTAAGGATGTTATATTGGCAAAAAACTAAATAAAGAATATTTTACAGATTTCTCGGAGAACTTAAGGTGAAATACGCAAATTAGTGAATTACTATAATGATATATTGAAAGTACGAATATTGATTCTTGAAAAATGTATCAATATAAAATAAACATTTTTAACTTCGTATTTCATTTATAGAAAAACCAAGAATGCATATGTGAATATGCATGAGAAAGTTTTAGTAGTGAATACTAAAACATGCAACTAATCCACATAAATAATAAAAAACTACTGATTCGCACTAATTGTTTCAGTTTAAAAAGGTGATAAAATCGTCAGAATTTTTGTTTTTGAAAAAACAAAAACAAAAAAAAACACGCTATATTTGACTTGATAATGTCAAAAATAAATACTCCACTATATTAATATAATAGCTGTAAAACGCGGTTTTGCCCGGGCTGTACATACCGATGCTGATGCGACGAAGTAGACCTAATGATCGAATCATGACCGCGGCGCCCCCATACCACTTCAGCAATTTGTCGTAAAGGCGCTTCATGGTAAAGACGCTCCATGAAAAACCTTAGCAAAGATATAAACATACATCTCTTATATACTGTACATATAGCTTTGCTTATATATTAATTGAAAGTAATAAGTAATAAATAACCGGAGTATAAAACATTTCTCTCTAGGATTAATTCTCAGAAATTTATAATGGAGTGGTCTACAAAAATTGCACCATATTCATAGGAATAATGCCTTCGATCCCACAATTCCTCGCGAGCAAACTTGAACGGAATAGTGCCCTCGGAAAAAAAAGGTCAACACGATGTAAAGACGTTCATTGTGTAGACTCGCAATAAATTGGCTAGAGATTTGATGGCGGTTCAATTATTTAGCTGCCAGTTCCTTGGTGGCCGGCTGAAAGCAAGCATTGTTTGGAGAAATGCTGAACAAATGTGTCATCAACAGATTGATACTTTATCCCGAGAGATTTTCGTGGGCCAATCTTTAAAGCCTTAATGACTATAACGTATGTACATGTACGTCTCCTACGAATCTCACGCAATCTCGCGATTATGTGGCGATAGGAATGTTACCTCTCGAGAGAAAGCTGGCCACAGCCCTTTTACCAGTCAATTATGGGAGAGGGATTACCTTCACGACGAAACAGCGAACAATTCTAGAGTAAAGTTTACAATTTACACAAGAAACATGCCTTAATCCCGATGGGATTCCCTGGTTTGTTTCCAAACAATTCCTTTTATTATGGAAACTGGACGCGTAGAAAACACGAAAGAACAAAAACAGATGCTTGACAATGGACTCGTGTTGCGGTGGATTAATTAATTCAATCTTCCGAATCTTCTTTCAAACTTCCCACTAAAATCCCTTATACCGCCGAAAGTTTTACAAACTGGACATCACATTCCGAGCCACCTCTTTGGGAATTAAATCCTCGCTAGTAACACGTATTTTGATGAAAAGCTACATTGTCATGGAAACCAAGCCATTATTAAAATAATTAAGTTTCTATCAAATATTTCAGTCTTTTTGGATAAACTTCAGCTAGCATTAGCTCGTGAAACCATCTATAAGTTGGTGCTGAATTCGTATAGAATGAAGTGCAGCCAATTTACAAAAAAGAAATATGCCATTTATTTTGAGCAAGTTTACAAAAGTCTAGATAGTATTCTTTTACACACTATGCTTTTTATTCTTGCAGTAGAATGCAATAACGTACTTGGCGCCACCATGCGTCCAGTAGCATGAATTCTCCAGAATTTGCACGATACGGTTTACCAAAATAAATGGCATTTGTAATACTATTTACCCTCGGGATGCTTTAATTTATGACACACAAAAAACATGAAATATGCATCAAAGTTGGTCGCCACTTTTGCGCTGCAATTGCAAAAACCTACCATAAATTCATCGTCATGTCACGACCATTTTGGGTGTGTTAGTCTAGTTCTAGTTCCCATACCTCCATTAAAAAGATACCAAGCTCGCAAAATGGGGATGAAACAGTATGATTGAGACTAAATACAATACACATATACTGTAGTTATAATTGGGTGGATTTGTCATACGAATTTTGCGCACGCAACATTGCGAATTGGGTGGCGCACGATCGCAAATTGTTCGCACGCAAATCTTTCCCATCTTAATGTATGCATGTTAAGTACAGGCGCTGATGGCGCTAATCGTGGCAGCGTCATAATCAAAACTTGTGCCTTTTGCACGTGACAAAAACATCATCAAATATTTAACCGGGTTATTACAATTTTGTGATACGCTCATTTCCCACGAGCGAATCCCATTAATTTTTTATGAATTTTTCTCTATATTTCACTCCGAAAAAAATGCTGCTGAAATGCAGTAGCCGATGTATACCGGTATATACATGTATATGTACATGTATATATACTTGGGAATAATAAACCATGATAGCTAGTATGTACTCAGAATAGATTGGTTCCTAGGTCATTGAAAAGATTCAACTTTTTTAGTACAAGAAATTTTAACCATATGCAATATTTTATTTCGTACACCTAAAAGAACATTTAACTATATTTGCTTGACATACAATATAAAATAAATGCTCTGCGCACAGTACTGAGGCTGCAGTGAAAATATTTTCTTGGTTCAAAGTCAAATGCCTTTAAATAGATGAAATTGAAAGTTAAAATTTTCCCTAGGGAACATAGATCTTGTCCTCTTTTATGTTTCTAAGAGTAAAATGTTTTGAAGAACTCTTAACTGGGAAACATTAAGAGAACATACTCGTAGCAATTAAGCTCCAGGACCCAAACGATAGCATAAAACTGCCACGCTTCATTAATATTCGGCGATCGAGAGGGCAGAATTACAAATAACCGTATTTTAATCCACGTGGCATGGCCTCAGTTATTGGACCTACGCCAAACAGTTTTCGGGATCCATACAGGTCGTGAAAGATGGCAATGAGGGGAATGATGGCACTGATGCACTAAAGTCGTTGGGTAAAACGAGTAAATAAAGGTAGAACGAAAATGGTTCATTAGCTAACCCATGAAACAGTCATGATCCGAGTTTGGTTTTAGTTGGCCGTTTAGTGCCTGCCCATCGACCACCTCTGTGCCGCACCTGCAATTTCAGGCGGACATCGAGAAACCTTATCTAGTCATTGGGTTGGAGGTAATAAAAGCGCTTCTGCCTCCAATGCATGCTGGCTGCGAACATAGCAGATAAGCAGCAGTGCATCAGAAAACAAAGCAAACGCCATAGGGTCGACAAGAGGAGATGGACTCGTAAAATGTGATAAGAGACAACATTAAATCGATATCGACGTTTATATATAGGGCAAAAAAAAAAGAGGAGAAGAAGCTGTTTGGGAGGAAATCATTTTCCATCTTTGATTCCCGGTTGAAGGACTCGTGTCCATTTCATTAAATGCCACTTTTAATTACGCCCCTGGGTCAATGACGTAGGCCGAGCTTCCTACTCTTAAACCTCGCTAATTAATTGATATTGGCTATGAGAGACACGAGTTTCCACACTCCATACTCGATTGCTGGGCACCTCCGTACGTCGGGCATCTCGAGTTGACGATGGTCCACCGAGCTAGACAGAAAACTCGTACAATGGCAAAGAAGTAGTTGAAAATGAGAAATAAGTTTTGCAAATTTAGTTATATTTGCTGAAAGAGGAGCATCTTTATAAGTCTTTGTCATTGAAGGTTTTCGTCAAAATGATCATATTCTCATCTTAAGGGGCTTGTAAAAGCTTTAGAGATCAATAAAATGCAAAGCTACGACGCAGGAAACTACGAATTTCTCTTTATCCTAGATGTAGCTTGCGAAATCTTCAAATCAGGCCAGAAATAAATGGATGAAATACAACTAAAAATTGTAACAATAAAGGAAATCTACAGGGAACCTGACAAAGAAATAAATTCCTAAAAACTGTTCAATTGTCGAAGCAAAAGCTAAATTAGACGCTATTTAAGCTTTATTTATCTCGGAACAATTCATTAAAAAGTCATGGCTATTTGAAGGACGCTACCGTGAACATTTGATGAAAGAAGAATCTAAAGCAACTGCCAGTATACGAGAAAACTGATATACGTATATAGGTGCATTCCTAAAAGTGTTGTCAAAACCAAAAACGTGCGTTGATAAACTTTCTATTAATTTTAAGCATCATTGTCCTAGTCAAATCTGACGGTTGGAAGTCGAGTCAGAGTGACCATACTGATCAACCACAAGTGGCATTTTTGGGTTAACTTGAATGAAAACACGAGCAAAAATTGAAAATCTCCTTGGGGTTTATACAACCACATCACTTTGTGGCTAAATTTCGAAGTTTTAATCTTATTCCACCACTGGTACCTCTTTATCTTTGGGGTGCCCAAATTAGAGAGTTCTCACTACAGTCCTTGTCCTGTATAAAGTTGAGCCATTTGAAAGACTCGCCCAACGGATCAAATCAGTGCCCACGAAGCAAGCACGAGACCCCTATTCTGTTCTGCCTCATAAACATCCTCATTTCCCAGATCTTCCGAAATTCGTTTAGTGCCAACAATTTCATTACGGGGGCCCTCATCGGACCCATCTTGCGCGTCTTGCTGGTGGTCAGAATGCAGCTGGATGCTGACAGCTTTTGTTTAAATGGTCAATCGTTCCGTCATGCGGCCCAAATTGAAACGATTCCCTAGAGACCGAAAGACCATTTCATCGAAATGCGAGATGAAAAACAGAACAACAACTTTACTTTTGCTCAGATTATTCCTGCAGCAACGCATCTTGCGACATTTTATTAAAACTAACCTGGCGTGAATTCCTCGAGAGATTCATTTTCGAGCAGTTGTTTTTTTCGTAGAGCTTCCATGGTATCAGAGAGAAAGCATCTCAGTTAACAATGCCCTCGCCCTCGTCCTCCATTCTTTAAAGGGATTTTATAGAACATTGTTTTAGGCATAGTACTAGTTAATATTTTCGATGTAAGTGTATATAGATCCATACTGTAGATATATAGATAAGAGAAATAAACAGAAATTGGAAATTTCACATTTTCTCACCATCTCACTATCTTACGTTCAATATCATAAAATCATAAATTTAATTTCAAAAAGCGCCATATCGAGGGATCAATATACACCAGTATTTAGGATTTTCCTAAAGTTTTTAACGTACAGTAGCTCCCACACCCTAAAGCGGACTCAGACCAGGATTTTTGGCTGGCCCCCTACCTATCCTATAAGGTTAAGGGCAGCGTGATGCTCTACAGGGTTAAGGATATAGAATAAGTCAGTTTAAAAAACGACTCAAAAGTTCCTCTCTCTGGACGAGGCCAATTAGCATTCGCGTGGCCCTAGTGACATTTCTCGTAACCGAATCCACTCCGTAGATCCAATGATCCAGTTGGTTAACAAGATAAAAGCCTCGGCTACGGCGCTGCCACGCTCGCAACAGACACAACACGATGTAATTAATTCGTATTATCAAAGTTTTAATGCAAACATCTCAATGTGCACTCTACGTTCACGCGTGTACCTCCGAGTTAAGCCAGACTACGTTGAAATTCGATAAGTGCATTTAGCATAATTACGTCGGATTTGCGAGGCAATAATACTGGTGTCTTTTTGAGCTTAAAAATACAATGAAAATTTGTTGAACACACCGAACCAAGATGCACCACCAGACAGATGGAACTGGCGCGCTGAAACGAATCTCTATTATGCTTAACAAGGGCATAGCTATGTCACTTCCGGTTCGCGTCAACGTGCCATTCCGTAAAGTTTGCTCGACCAGATGCTACGTGGAGTCGAGCGTTATAGACTCAATTGACAGCAATCAGCTTAATTCGTAAGTATGGTCGAAAATGACACTTCTTACGGTATGACGCAACGCGAAATAAGCTGCTTCGCAGTCTTGAATTTCCTTTCCATTCGTGACATTCACTCATGCCCTTTGCTACCAATGTCAACACATTTCTTAAAGCGGCATAATTATAAGCCAGCATAGAAATTAACTTCGGCCAGCGAGATTAAACTCTCGCTTAAAATGGCGAAAATGGACCTAAATGAAATCCCTGCCGACAATTTGGAGGACTTTGCAAGAAGGTCCTTGAATATTGATTTGGAACTTATTATTTTAGATTACGTATACGAAGATCTGCATTATTTATATTTCAGTATAGAAATACATGTAGCATCGCAGTCGAATGTTTTGGAGTAACTACAAGTGTATATGATACTGGATGCAGAACCATCTTTGGTTAAAATTCAAAATTAATTTAAACTACACTATAGAATAAATATTTGTTTAACAGATTAATTTTTAAGGACTACTGTATTTACAATCACAGTTGACACCTTATACCGCGGGTGTAAAAGTCTCTTCCCTCCTCAAAATCAACAGAATGGGTGCCAATATGAAAAATCGAATATGGGGAACATGTAGTAGCCATAGGGTACGGAATGCAATAGTGCCCAAACCACTTTCCCCCGAGGTCCATTTCAAGGGCCTTTAGATCTTAACTTTAAAAAGGTAACGGTGATAGGTACAGCGAAAATGTCAATTTGAAAGTTGTAGGGAGTCGAACAAGTAGTTTTGTTGACTTTTTATCGGCCCCTGCCGACCTCCGTCCCGTCCGGCGCGTCATCTCTATGACGTCATTAGTCGGCAAAACGGACGGACGAAGAAGCGCATCGTGTTTATCGGCGGCCAAACTATCCTGACTACGTTTTCTACGTGGAACCACATGCCTTCTGTTGGCCCCCCATCACCTACGTGAGAGAGATTACCTGAAGAGCAAGGCTCTACACCTAACACCGTGAACTGCGTGCGAGTTGTTAGCGCCGCACGCTACTAACATCAACAAGTTTAATGGTTCCATTTGCAACATTTAAATATCGATCGCCACAAAGAAATGACTTTTGGGCATCTTGCATGTTTGCACCCATGCATAACATCGCTACATTTTGAAGGAAAGCTCTAGGACCAGGTTTGTTTTAGGGATTGAGCTTTCCTGCAATGCAGCGGTGTTATGCATGGGTGCAAACATTCAAGAAGCATGGAAGTCATTTGTTGGGTGGCGATCGTTAATTGAATGTTGAAAATGGATCCATTATACTAATGTTTCGATGCCCTACAACTTTTTAATTGACGTTTTCTTTGTAGCTATTCCCGTTTAAGAGATAGGAGCTAAAGATCCTTGAAATGGGCCTTGGAGCCATATGGTTTGGGCACCATTGCATTCTGCACCCTATGGTTACTATATATCCTCCATATCCGATTTTTAATATTTACACCCATTCTGCTGATTTGGGAAGGGAAAGGGGGGGATGAGGGGGACGAAGAGACTCTTTACTCACGCTGTATATTTTCTAAACACAGGATAATTTCTCCCTTTTAACATGATTTCATCTTGTGGAAGATGAATATAGTTTCATAAAATAAAATTGAGGACATTTTGTTGGTTCTCCTTATCAATTCAGCAATAACTCACTGGGATTTATTAAATCGTGAATCTGAAAATGTGTTGCATTCGACTATGCTCTTGGTAAGTTGGCAAGAAAATTGACTTTTGCACTTACGCCGAAACATTTCCAATCCCATTCCAGGATCAGAACTGAAATCTTTTCAAAATATTGTAGGAACAATTTTTTCTTCCCACCTCTGAGACCTGCAAATCAAACATGTTATGCGCACGATTTATTGTTACGCATAACATCCGCACGATTGTAAGCAAGTTTTACGAAGGACTCAACAACATGCTCTACAGTTGCTCGACATCCACACGTCTATTAGACCTACCCTCGCTCGATCCCCATCACCAAATCGAAAGAAAAATAATCCGATTGCATCGTTATTGAGCTAACTTTGTATCGAGGTTGACGAGGCTTGAAATGAGTTGCTTTTAGTTTAGCTGCCACGTGTGTTGAGATGGGATCACCTGTCAATTTCTGCTTTTTATACTTGATCTAGGACTTCTAGGCCTCTCTGCGAACGAATTTGCCATTACATAGCCTAAAAGGAAAATGCGAGCATACAGTATATCGATTATCAGTATTGAATTCCACGCCTGAATGATTTCACCAAAGAAAAAATGCACTCGAAATAATTTTTTCCCTTAAAGTCTGAAGGAAGTTGAAAACCCAGGTGGCAGCTAATAAGCCTAAATGCGGTTGTAACTCTACAGCTAGGCAAAGGATAGAAAATTACATTTGCAGTAATTTTATAAAACGTTTTCCAGCTGTTTATTATTAATATAAATTGATTCATATACGTTATTCAGTATCTAGCTTCCAAATGATACGTACAGAAATGCAATGGTTGTTGTAAAAATTACCTCGAAATTATGCATCTACATGTCATGTAACATTCAATTGAAACAACATTATTTCTAGTAATAAACAGTTGCAAAATGAATTTGTGCATACAGTTGCCCCTTATTTCAAAAGGGACAACACATGTAGGTCAATTCAACAAGAAGGTGAAACTAAAGTTTTGCAGCTATAGGTGTAACTTACTACTGCATAGTTCATCACGCGAATGCCAAATCCATGGAAAGACATTGCAAACTAATCGATTTTATCAATCAATTTTTCACATCAAAATGTATGCCGCGATAGATTGAAGATTTCGGCTGAAATAATCTATAAAACCCAACATAATGCGGTATTGATACTGTGTCACGAACTTTCCATCATGTGGCAATACTTCTCAATCAAATTTCCGGTTGAGAATATTAATCCGCAGTTTGAAAGACGTCAGAAGACCCTCGACAAGACTTTCAGGAGGAAGTAGCAACTTACGGACATGTCATCTCACAAAAAACGCAATAAACCGTTCTTTCAGGGAAACTATCACGTATACAAGTACTGTAGGAATACGCTAAGCCATAGACATACATTTGTAACATATTAATAGCATTAACGTTAATTAATAAAGGGATAATCTTACTATTTGTGCCCTAGGTTAATTGCCATGAAATTTAGATATCAGCATTTGATTCACAAAAATGAGCCAAAATTTAACCTTGGCGTTAATCTGTAAATCCCCAAATCTGCAAAATTACAACTCGAGTTTATCAGTAAACCACTGTAACCCATGGTATGAAGCGACAGATGAATCTGCTGAATTTATGCTGAATTCATGAATGCTGAATTCTCTGCTGAATTTATGAATATAATCCCATAAATCTTTTACAAACAAACTTTCAAAACTTATTCTCTAATACAGAGCTTTTCATTTGGATATACTGTACATGTATTTAGATTCCGTAGGTCGTAAACAACCTTAAAGTACTCTGGATATAAATTTGGTCCGATTTTTAGCCTTATTTCAGACTGTAAATAACATAATTTATCGTACATTTTTCTCGTGAACTAAGTTGAATTTTATGCAAAATCGTTGAAGGCAAATCTCGCAAACTGTGAATATATAACGAAACAGACTTCACTCGTCACCTCAGAAACCAGTGAAGTAAATCTGAATGGATCAAGAAGAGAATATACACTCTGCGCTATCAAAGATAATGGAAGAAGTGTATAGATCTCGTATAGGCGATGACTCCAGATTGCGAACATTTCTTTCACTAAATTTCCACTTCAAGGAAGCGTTTTATCTGAGCTAAATTTAGAAATAGGGGCTGCAAAAAAGTGCATTTCCTTCTGTCTCTCCTATCGCAAAAGCTGTAAACGTACATTCCACATAGTCTATACAACCCTAGTCAACCCCAACATGCTGCTGCTGCTGAATAGTAGTTCAAATATATCACGGCAAATCAGCTCTGGCTAGCACTTTATTTAAGTTGCTGAGCATTTCGACCTATCAGTCAACCTAAGTGTCGTGACATTAGAAAATACCAAAAGTGGAGACCAGTGCATCGGGGAAAAAAGAGATACAATAAATAACAACACACAACCTGGTCAAATAGAATAAGAAAATTGGTTGCTTGATTCCCGACGTTATTTAACAACGACCTAGGAAACTGGGGATGCAATTTCACAGTTCACATTACACACCAAAAAATCACGAGTAGAAATTGATCAGAATTAGCAATGCTTTAGCCTACGAATTCAAAATGTAAGCACGCATGTTTTAGATATGATTTGATATAAACTTTGTCCAGGACCGAAATCCATGCTGCACATACAGTCGAACCCGGATAAGCAGAAACCCGATAAGTGAAAAAAAACCTTACAAATGGAAAACATTTCAAAGATCCCAAGTTTTTTTAAAACCTTTTTTTGTTTTTGTTTTATAAGACCCGATAAGTGAAAACCGCCTAAATGAAAAAACCGGCTATGTGGCAATTTTTGCAAGCCTCATGTGGAATTCTGAAAAAAATAAATAAATAAAAAAAAAGCAAATTTCTGAAGAAAAAAATTTTGCAAACTTCTGAAACGAAAATTTCGCAAATTTCTGAAATATCCCCTACGCGCCAGACGAAAACGTCCTTTTCGAATGGCCCTGCAACGAATGCACAATAAATCAAACAAACACATTCAGCCACAAACAAAATGGACACATTTTGCCTTTTATATACATTTATATCAAGCATTTGGTCAAAAACTTGAAGAAAATTTCTGACTACTTTTATTGATGTTCCCACTGATCAACATGTACATTTTACTGTTGCTCCCCTTCTATTGTTAGATATTAATGCTGAATGTACGTGCATTCGTTATTAAGCTATGTTTATATGTTTTTTATCAATAAATGCTCTTCTAACATATTAAGCTACTGTTTGACTAATCCGGGCAGAAACTGATCTAATTTTACCATATCACGCAAAAACCCGATAAGCGGACAAAATTTCGATGCCGGGTCGATTTCCACTTACCAGGGTTCGACTGTGTATCTTCAAAACATTCGCAGTTGGAGCATCAACATGTTCTTATCGGTTCTAGACACGAAAAGTTAATTATCATACAGTGGCATTTTCAATGTGAGCGACACGAGGTTAAATCCACTAGAGCCATTGCATTTCAATCGTCCTCAATATTTCGCAAATAAGCGCACTTATGCCTCGCCCGGCACGGAGCTAGATGACTGCATGGGTGACCTATCGAAATATGCGTGAAAGATTAATGGAAAGTACTCAGTTTTTTTCAGCGCAACCCTTTCCCGACCATTTTCGTATCGCTAGTTTTTATTGACGGTGGCAGCGCATCAGTCTAAAAAGCAGTCTTTATCCCCGCAAGAATAGAGATGTGATCCGTACGAACCCTGTCTATCCGTGTTGGCACGCAAATACGATATGTACCAGCCGCAACAACAACTAGCACTTCAGTTAGCCCCAATGTCGGCGCGTTGTTGTTTTTTGTTCGTCCCTACGTGGAAATCACGAACAGAAACACGAAAAATAGTCCCACATCCTCCCACGCATTGCTCAGTCCAGAATTGAGATGTTTGACAGAGAAGGAAGGCTTTATCTGGCGTGTTCAAAACATTATATACCGATCCGCGCGCGCGCCTCTACCAGGCACCATGAAATAAGGATAAAAATGATATCAAAATTCTTAAAGTGACCCTGTCAGTCCAATATTTTTATCACGTTGGCGGAGTCTGGGTTTGAATCCCATTCGTAGAAAACCGATGGCGCGTTGTTAATGCGCCGGAAATATCGGTGCCAAGTCGAAAACCAAATATTGGGATTTATTTTGTTGATGGAATTTCCATTTCACATCATAATATGACATAGGGTTGATATAAAAAATCCGCAGTTTGCCGAATTTCCAGTTTGAACAATTTTCGACTCAATAAACAGCCTCGCCATCCGTACTCGATGGCCTGGAGCCAGGCCACTGGATGCACAATTGTACGGCGCTGTATCTGGACAAGGCGATAAGAAGCTTAGAAAACGAGCAATTTCAGGTTACGAAAAATCTCGATATCATTTAAATTTATTTCTGTTTACGCAGTCTTATCCCGAAGGCAGAAAGACCATTAATTTCCGAGTACTGCGAGCGCAATATGCAGTATAAACAAAAATACGAAACGAAATTAGATTTTTATATAGCATCATCTCAAATTGAAACAACTTTTTTTGTTCGATACTCTGCACTACGGTTGATTTGGAAAATCTCCTTACCAAGATCAACTTATCATACGCAAGCATGCTATTCTATCGCTCGATCAAGGAGTTCAACATAGTTAGGCTATAACATGTGATGAGTCAACGCATATACGCAAACAGACTATGTGTGCAATCAATTTCAATTTCAATTTTTTTTCAATTCTTTACCCTGCAGTCAGTACATAGTACCATGTGGCA
>JAQGBX010002316.1:0-20902 GCA_034698745.1 Megaphyllum sjaelandicum | reverse complement strand
CCATGTTGGGACGTTTTCATCGACGTGTTCCATGTTGGGACGTTTTCACCGACGTGTTCCATGTTGGGACGTTTTCATCGACGTGTTCCATGTTGGGACGTTTTCACCGACGTGTTCCATGTTGGGACGTTTTCATCGACGTGTTCCATGTTGGGACGTTTTCACCGACGTGTTCCATGTTGGGACGTTTTCACCGACGTGTTCCGTGTTGGGACGTTTTTACCGACATGTTACATGTAGTAACTCGCCAAATGAGGATTTCAACGTGATTTTTTTCCCTCGACTCGCATTTCGACAGAAAAATAACAATTGTTCCCAAAGATTTCAATGTTGCTTCCTTTAGTTTCCAGACATTTTTTCTGGGTGTCATCTTTTGGGCACCCAGGCGTGACCCCGACCCCCCCGCGGCTCCCCCTCCCTCGCTACGGGCGCCTATTGAAGGGCAAGGTTGAGCATCCCTACAGCACCAAACACGGTTGAAAAGAAAAGTGTCCCTTCTTCAAAGAAATAATAAAAAAATTCAAAATAAAAAATACACCTAGCGCGAGGTATGCAGGTATACCATAAGGGTCCCTTGCCGAAAAACTTTCCTCCAGGTCGCGTTCTATTCAAGCCGTGCGCATTCTTTTTTTTTCTGTTCTATTGTGCCCTTTGGAACGCATGGTACCTTCGTTCTATTCATGCCCCGAACCTGTAAGAATGACATTTCATACACATTTAATATATTCCGAAAAAACATTTTTTAAAAAAGTTCAAAGGGAGTGGCCACAGGGGCTTTTAATACCTGACATATGCTAATTTCCGGTTCCCGTATTGTGCCCCTTGTTGGGGTGGGGTAGCACTAAGGGGTTTGAGGGGGGATAAGCCGCGTGGGGAGGGGATGGTTTACGTAATCCCTTCTTAATCCAATTATTGCACATGGATCTTAAGATTTAAGACATCTGTCCTAACTACTGACCTTTATTTCATCGAATTTTTGGCGGGAGGGAAGGGCAAAGGGTAACTTCCTGCGTTACGTCGGAACAGCTTGTGACGTCATAAAGTCATGTCGTGGGAGTCACATCGGAAGTGGTAAGTTCGGTGAATGTTTTAACTTTAGTGGACGTTGACAAAGCTTCCTGACTCCTGAAGCCATCATTGCCCTGCACATATTGAGGGTTCAAGAACTTATCTCAGCCCATTTTAAAAGTGACATAACTCAAAAATGTTCAGTTTCTGATCTAACAACGACATTAAGTCATGCGAAATTTAACGTGTATACCGTAAACATCTTTTTTAGATACCATACTTTCGACTATATAAGGCAGTATTTCTGTTGAAGACCTTGTGACAGAATTAACATGCAAATCCTCGAGTAAAATGTCAGTTTTGTGAGTAGAACATGATTAAAACATAACTACATGTTTCAGGAACGTTTTATTTAACATAAACTGAATGTTTTACAGTTGAGTAAACGCAGCATGATGCCATCAGCAAAATGTTAAAAAGTTTTGAATTTCGGAACAAGCCAGTACATGTAATAATTTAAAAATTCTATGAGCAGCGTACTATAATGCAAGGTGTTGTTGGTCACCATCTTGTTTGTCATTTTTGAAAAAAAAAAATACATCTATAGAGGTGTTTTTTACTTTTAGTCAAATGTCCCTTCTGGTGCACAAGGGTCCTGGGCAGGTGTAGAGGGCCATAGACAGTTTTTTTTTCTGTATCACAATCTTAGATATGTTAGGAAATGAAAAGATATAAAGAAGTTAAGCTTGTTTGTGTTTGGGATCTTTTTTTATGTTGCATGTGGGCCTGGTTCGATTTTTTCCCTCGCCGTCGCCATCTTGAAATGCTTTTGTAACGATACGGTGGTAAGGTTATGCTTGGATAAATGTGACAAAAGTAAAAATGAATAGAAATGGAAATAGATAAATAGGCGCCAGAGGGAGCAGTACACGGTTTTATTGATAAGGGGTAGTTTTTTATGGTCCAAGCCCCTTATCAGGGATGAATAAACAACACCCTCGGAATTCAACGGTTTTACCATTTATGCAAAACTTGTTTAACGGACCCAACTACGGATCCCTTATCGCAAATGGCCGGTTAAATGACCGTCGACCAATGGCAGAAGCAGAAATATTGGATCAAAATATATTTCTAATTTAAAAGGTGGGCCTAAACTGGTTTCCTCCCCATGTAAACCTTCTCTTCACCCTCGTTTTTTCCTAGTTTTTTTTTTATTTCCCTGGTAATGTTTTTTTTTACGAAATTTTCACGCATTTCTCATAACCTTTTGCGAGAACCAATTTATTGCTTTCTTCTGCTATAATGAACCCCATTTGCATAGGTGGCGTTTCAATGGCTATGGCGTCCATTATTGCCTAAAGGGCATGCTCGTCTTTCAATTTTTAATAATCCCTCTTTTGGGGTTCTGGTCAAGCGTTTTTCGTAAAAAAATACCGAAGGAATAATGCGTCATTATGCGAATAATTGAATGAAATAACATCCGTTATAGCGAATCTGCTAGTAATGGTGAAGACTGGTATACATTTGGAACGTCATTGAACGGGACATAAGACGTCTCTGAAAAATGAAAAAAAAAATGCCTTTTAAAGAAAAAGGTACATGTACTTATTGAATGTTTCCAAGATAAACTGAGAGAAAATCCAATGTATCCAAGAAAATTCTTACTTGGAAACAAAAAATGCGGAATAATGAGAAGAAAATGTGTTTTTATAAGAAACGGGGATGTCTCTCAGAAATTTATGAAACATGTTCAAAATAAATTGATGTCAATTGAAAAGAACGGAAATTAAAGACTTATGAAGTATACATGTACATGTTTGTCACAAAGCAATAAACATATACATTACAAAGGCGTATGCTGTTGAGCATAAGTACAAAGAAATACAGTAGAATTGTATACATGTACTCTATAGACTGCAGAACATATACATGTACATATGTTACAAAGGATACAGCCTGTATATTGTAGAAGATGTTTCTTTACAATGGGATTTATTGAAGAACATCTGCCTGTTATACAAAGGAATATACGAAATTAGACCATGTACGCCACTGTCTCACAATATTCATTGTAAAATAAAATTATGGAAAAATGTAACTTTCCATGGAAAAAAGAAAGCCTTACTCGTTTATTGGGAAACAACTCTTAAATATAACGGAACCTTTGTCAACAATAATGAAAAGTATATTATAAATAATGCAGTATTAACTAAGAAACAATGTACAGTGCCTGTCTCAAAATGGAGCAATTCTAAACAAAAAATGTAAAAAATAAAAAATTCCAATTGAATGTGGATTTCTTAAAGAAATGAAACATGTCTAAATAAAATTGGAAGTTTATAGAATGGACTTTTTATCCATCCATCTATGGGTGGTCCAAGCAGTGCCAAAGCATATTTTTTTTCATTTAGGTGGCCATCATTACATTTACATGTATATCTTCAGAGGGCGCCCTCAACGATTGGAAATCGTGTGAAAATCTGGCAGACCTCGGTGGAAGAATTTCAAAAGAAATTTTGGATCTAAGTCGAAAATTTTCTTTACATGTTGTTTTAAGTTCTTATGATTGATCCTGCGGTCTTTTGGCAAGCTGAAATGCATTTTTATTTATTGTTATGTTAAACTCTGACCTTTTCCTGTCTGGGTCTGTTCCTCGTAAAAGCTTGGGGCATGCAAATCTGAAAAGTAACCATAACGTCTCTGAATAAAAAATAGGTGGTCTTGTACGGATGAGGGTCTTTTTCAAAAGGCAGGTTTTTTCTGCGGTTTTTACCCCTGTTTTTTAAACCGATTTCAACAGCGCGCCACCTATACGTCATGCGTGGCATCCTACGGCTCAGTGGCCATTTTTGTTTGCATCTTTAAAAGTAAAAAATGGACAGTTTTCATTCAATATTGATATTTGGGTCACCTGTATCAAAAGCAGCTTGAAAGGTTTTATACAAAAGGTGTTGGACAAGGGGTCAAAGGACATGGGCAGCCGTATAACGGACCCCGTCAGTCCGAGTGCAATCTTTTTGGGGTCCACATATTTCATTGTGACTTAGCATTTATCTTCCTTACACCTTGCTTTTTGATTCAAGAATTGAAATATTTCTTTTTTGTGGGGCTTTTAAATTTTGCCACTTGAATTAACTTTTAATTGGCTAAATGACATTAACAAGCTTAAACAATTTAGTTTCATGACTTTCTAAACAACTGGATCGATGACCAATGAAGGCTGGGCACGAAGTGTGGAGAGAATTTCCTGTATTTTTGGATTTGAACTATCGTCCCACCCAAATGATAGATGTGCATTTTCCCCACGGTTCAAAGGGACAACACCTATTTGAATTTGTTTTTAATTAGGTTAATTTACGTGTTCTAATATTAGTTTTAATGAATTAAATTATATTATAATGCATGTATACATGTTTGGGCATTGGAAAACTATCGGTACACTGTATTTGGGCTTTTGTTAAGCTTGTACTGGATTGACTAAGTAACCTATATGCAAGGATTTCAGTACCAGTGTCAGTTCTGAATTTTTGGTTCATAACTGGACATCTGGAAATTCTGGATAGTGGAAATGTTTACCTAACATCAGACAGTTATTTATGCAATTATTATCTTTGAATTTATCTAAAATACTTGTTTTTAATGTAGATGATGGGAAATATTCATGTCTACTAGAATTTTTCTTTTATATTTCATTTTATGGTAAGAAGGCAACAGCTCGCGTATTTATATTTATGATTCCTTCAAGCGTAATTCTAGTTCGTGCTTTTTACGCATCTCAATCTCATCTTTTAATGCTATAGAATCGGCTTTCATGTCTTCTCGGATATTTAATTAAACACGCAATGGTATTTTAGCGCAAAAAAACTTATTTCCAAAAACAATAATTCCCGTGGCAATTTGGATTATGAATGTCTGGTCCTAAATGTAAACATTTTTCTAATGGAAGACATTGCGTTTTTTAGCAATCTGTTTATTTATACAGCATTTTTTGGATAGATATCATAATCAAATATAGAAAAATAATAATCACAATGACGTCATTTCTGAAGCTTGAAACTAGTTCTGAATAAATATTGCTAAACAAGGACATGAAATTGACGTCTTTATTGACTTTGAAAATAAAGCAAAGGAAATGAAACAAAATACATGTACATGTAGCTCCAAAAGTATAGTTTAAATGTTGACACATCATTGCAATGTCGACCCCTCCCCCACCACATGGCAATGTATGTGCCGACTGTAGGGTATTGATTTGAATTGAATTGAACTACCGGAAAAAAACCAAAGGGATCAGATTTTAAAATTGAAATTTACCGTTGCCAAGCAACTGGACAACTGGACAATGGTCCTACTCCAGTCCGTGCATGGTATTTGTAACTCGCATCGGTCATTCGCTTGACCTCTCGAATTTCTCCACCTGTGGCCAGTTTTTGTCCTGTTTATGCAAATACTTTTTCCATCAATGTACAAATACACGAGTAATTCTCATTATGCATGCATGCGTGACCTGGCCCAAATTTGCATATATGGTAAAACCTGGTTTCCGACGGATTTTTGGGCTAAAGTTGTCTGGACGGAAAGTTGTTGAGGTGAAAGAGACTGGATTAAACTCGGTCCTCTTTTCACTTCGGTCAAGCCTGCTGAGTCCGAATTCTATTAGATTTTCCCTCGATGGACATCTGTCCGTTTCTAATCCAATTTGGGGGCATTTTTGTCGCAAATCGTCAAAAAACACTTTTCATCCCTCGTGGCATTGTCGGGCTGAAGAAGCTTCTTCAGGATGGCCAAAGACGGTCCAAAAGCGTCGCTAAACGGCTTAAATCATCGCCCGCACCTCGGCTTAAGCAGTTTCCTAATGCCTTTATTTACATCGGTGAATAAATAAGCGAGGCTTTGTGCACTTCTAAAAGATATTTGTAAAACGTTTACTACGCTCCACGTGGCCGTTACTTATACGAATATTGCACCCCCGCTTCAAAAGTGACACAACTCAAAATTTCTCCTCGTGAGATAAAGCATGTTTTGATGCATATAGTAGTGAGTCATAAAATAGTTACACTACTGAACTGTCCTATCGCTGATATGGGCAAGAAGGATGCAGATGTCGTCTTAATTCGTAACACCTTCAAGCGGCATACAGATGTTTCGTTTTTACTTCTTAATTGTATATTTTATTTTGCTCATAAAAATATAAACAATGCAATACAAAATGAAAGTTACAATTTGGTAGTTTTCAACTGGAATCTCGCCTCTCTCTCAATGCCGTCTTAAACCAGAAATTGAGGAGTTTCGAGTTGTGTCACTTCTGAGGAGGTGATATACGATATACCTTTCGTAAATTCGCTTAATTTGGCTTTTTCTATATTTTAAAATGTTTCCTGTCTTATACAGTATGTCGTGCAACAGAGCCCTGAGGCTTCAGGTGGTGCATTGATATTGTTTCTATTTCTGGTCTTCGCGGCATTTATCACGATTCCGCGCAAGACGATTTGTTTGTTTGTGTTGGTTTGGTTGGCAGGGGAAATCCCTTCTTCATTCTTTCTCTGTTGGCCCTAAATGGTCGGTTTGCATGCTGGTCGTGGCCCCTGGTGGCTTCAATCGGAATTAGGGGAGTCCTCTGGGTCCCCTAAGGAGCTAAACTGATAGAACGGAAAACAATTAGCTTAATGCTTTTTAATTTCTAGTCATCCGCCAAGGGGAATAGTAGGTAGCCATTTTGATTTATTTTACAAATACAATAGGAACGAATGACATCTTTGAGCATCTATCCTTTGGGAATTCCCATGTATCTGTAAGCCTGCAGGGCGTGCGTGATGCGTCACAATCACAAATGTCACGTATTTATTCAATCATTGGCGTGCGTATACAGTCCATACTTACTAGGATGGCGTACGTTGTAAGACAAACACTGCAAACAAGACGATAATGATAGTACTGATGCATAAAAGCAAGTTTATTTGGTAATATTGTGTAAAAAATGATGCACCTGGAAACATATTTGGTTGTTTTTTTAGATGGACATGTAGGCCTACTGTACAGCTGATAATGACTTGCGTATAGAATGCATATAATATGATGATATAGCAATTGTCACATGAGATAACATGTCAAAAACGTGCAAACCGCGTGCTTCTAACAAAGTTTGCGATTCTAGGATTCTAGCACAATGTATAACACGAGATTTCTCAGTTGTGACGTTTACATTTGGGTCGATATTTACACGTGTTTTTTTTAACACGTTTTGTATCAGCAATTTAATAACAGTGGATTAAACTGAGATTGATGCAACCGTCCATTATACACTGTTGCATGCCCATTGATGAATGGTTAGGTGCAGAACTTGGAAAATGCCCCAAAACGAAAGCTGCCCACCCTCAATAAGCAAAAGCGTCTCATTTTCCCCCAAATTTGACCCCCTAATCGTATTTGTTGGTAATTCTTTGGACTGCGCAGTTTTCGGCAATTAGTCCATCAGCCAACTGTTTTTTCAAGAACAAAAGAAAAACACAATTTTCTGTTTGGGGTATAGGGTCGGAGAGAAACGGAGAGAGACCAATTTAAGGGGAATCCCCTCACCAAGGGGAGGGGCAGGCATTAAACCTGTTTATACTGACGCTGCATTATGGGAAGGAGGAGGAGAGGATCGATATAAATGAAGTATGGATCAGTTTTTCGAGTTTTGACCATCGTACATAAGGGTCGCCCCTTAGGTCTTTTTAGCCCACATTCCTCGGCCCTCATCGCGGGGCTTTTAAAGGGAAGAAATTACCAAAATTGAACGTTTTCAAAGTTTTTGCTTCTCGAAGCCTCGAGCCCTGATTCGGTACCATCCCCTTAAGACAAGTCTTATAAATACGACCATTAAAGTTTACCCTGATTTGTTAACTTACTGATACAATAAACTAGATCTGTTCCCCAAAAATGTTTACCGGCCATCGACCACGTGGCACCATTTTATGATCCGTATTTTGAAAACAGTACACTCCCCCTCCCGGAGCCCACTCCTTACTTTGGCTCCTATATCTAAATTTGCTTTATGTCCTTGAACTATACATATTGTATACACACATCAGTATATTATATATATATATATATTTATAAAAGTTGGTTTGAAATTGTCTTAAATACTGTATACAATTGTATTGTATGTGTTTATATACATACAGTAGAATATAAATATCATTACAAATATAATATAAATTATTTATATATATCACAAGTATAAACATACATGTACATGACTTTCTTTTTTATTATTTAATTATTTACATAATTTATAAAACTTGGTTCGTCTTGTGTCTTGACTCGAGAATATACGGTATATACTGTATGTATATATATATATATACACATGTACATTACATGCATACTATATACAGTATTTAAGACAATTTCGAACCAAATTTTATAAATTAAAGATAATTGTTGTAAGTTTTTTACACGTCGTAAGTTCTGCCTTTATATTTTAGGTATTATGTTATGTCGTTTAATTTATTTAAATATGGATATACGCCGTTTAAATAAGTTGTACGAAAGTTAGATTTCAGATTTTTTATAGACAAAATATTTCAGATAAATCTACCTGTATACAACCACAAACCGGAAACCTTCATTTGTTAAAAGCTTGGTCGCATCCGGCCCGCTTCAAAAATGACATAACAGAACATTTTTCCTTTTAAGACAAAGCAAGTTTTAAAATAACAACTTATGATCTACGGATGAGTAACATATGCTGTAATTTCTCCGAAATTGGGGTAAGATGTCATTTTTTTCCCTTTAAATATAGAGTTTATTTCCTAGACTTAATATTAAACCAGAAACTGAAAATTTTCCACGACTCGCCACCTATATATAGCGGCAGTTGCGAACTAAAGGACGGACGGATAAATAACGGAGTCCCTAAACGGGCAATTAATTCGTTTTTCCTATACTTTTCTTAAGCACAATCTCTACAATCCAGTGTTTGTGTATAGTCAATTTGCTGTTCACCGATGATGTGATAGTGAAAGGCTGTTCACCTGTCCGTTTAAGGGCTCCGTATTTATCTGGCCGTTTTTTAAGTTCGCAAACCGACGCCAGGTGGTATGACGATCGGCGTCGATTTGAATGTTTGGCAAGGTTCCAAAATCGAACATGGAAATTCGAACGACGCCGTTTTTTGCGTTTGTTTTTCGATGTTTGCAGTGTTAAAACTACGGAAAAAAAGTGAATTCAAAACAAAGAAGACGCGAACTATCGATACTATCGAAAGGTAAAATGCACAGTATATCTAGAATTAATAATCCTTCCTTGAAACGAACAGATGTTCAACGATTTTTAGGATATTGCGCGGGTGTAGGGTTGTACTGTAGATCGCCTTGACAGTTCATTGTTTATGGTCTGAATTCTATCCAGTTCTATTCGTATTTATCTTCAGGTATGCGCCAAGTAATCCATGTTTGGTAACTTTCTAATTTAAACGACTGTTCTACGTATAGTCATAACGTTAACGTAACACGTTTTAAGCACACCCAACTTGGGGTAAGATGTCATTTTTTTTCCATAATATTGAACTTATTTCCTAGACTTAATATTAAACCAGAAACTGGGGCGAAATGGGGGGGGGGGCAGTGCCAATAGGCACGTTCTTTTTTTTAGTTGTTGATTCGATAAAAAAGATCACGTGATGTATCCCCATACTTACCGTAACTCTCTACGTATGTCCATACCAGTAATGTATGTCGGCACCGTTAATGTTCTGGTGGCAAAAACGAGTGCAGAGCGCCAAGTGACTGTGTATTAAAATAGCCATACGATGCCATGATACATTACAATCGTATCGTAGTCTATACCACAAGATTTCACTCGATTTCATGTGCAAAATGAGGCCCCTGGTGGGAAGGGTGAAGTCCCCCTTCGCGGTCAAAATTCCTAGGTAGGTGACGCTGGGCACATTTCCTTGCGTTGGTGTTAAACTTCGTAGCAGATATCGGCTAACGTTAAAAATCCTCAAAACCAATAAACAAACAAACAAACTTGGTTTCATCTTCCTCCTGCAGACGCCATCTTGCATGGAGCGCCATAAATTCGAGCAGACCATTGTAGGGTAAAGGATTCTGCGCCAATGGGGCGTTTGAAAAAGGGGGGAGCGCGTTGCATGCTGGGAGTCGGGATGAATTACAGCTCCTTCTCCCCGCAACAATGGGGTTATGTAGTGCGGGGTCGTGTTAATTGAGTGCACGCCGTCGTCTGCCTTATCTTTTCCGAAGGTCCATCCAACAGAAGAACGGAACGAGATAAGGGCCGTTTATCGGCATGAAAGGGTGCGCCCCCTATACACTCCTCGGAGTCCCTCCCAGGTAGGTGTCTGGAGTACATGATTTACGCGCCTCTTAAAGAGCACCCCCTACCGTCTAAGTGCTGCAAACACGGGCTGCTACGGGGCGCGCTAAACAACAACAATGCCATTGTAGGTGCTAGCAGGGCGCCACACGGCGGCGCTGCTCAAGGCAAGAAATCGGTGGCCTGAACAAAGAAACACGACTTCTGACATGTGTACTCACGGCATCATCCTGTTCGTAATCTCTGGCGTCACAATGGTCCATTAAAGATAACGGTCTTTAGGTGCTTTAACTCGTATCACTACAATTGTGATCAAGCTGTTTACTTCTGTATGATCAAGTTACCTCATGTAACAACTGCATTGAGCATGCGTCTCCTAGCTGCGTGGACATTTGCCATCTGTTTGAGATGATACTACTTCTGTTAGCACTTTTCTTCTACAGCATGGCAGCACGATGCCTTCTTCTTCAACCTTGGAGTTCATTGGAGCACTTATGGCAGTTGCCTTCTGGGTGATCAATCAACTTTCTTAGAATTAACACGCAGTTGTTACTTCTGCGAGCACCTTTCTACAGCACGCTTTACTGTAACTGCATGGGGCAGAAGTTTTTGCTGAATGTTATGACTTGGATGTCCGTGAACAAATTTCTTGTTTTAACCATGGCTGGTTATCTCTGTGAGCCTTTTTCTCTTGCAGCATGCGCTTGTACTCTGAGTACTCTGATGCTTTGAACCTTTGAGGAGATGAGCTGCAGTTTTATATGAGCAGTTATCTACTTGTATATTTAATCAATGCCTGCAGCTGCTATTTCTGTTAGCAGTTTACTGCAGCGGGCGAATTACTTCTCCAAATACTTTGTGCAGATATAAACAACAGGATATGGGCAGTGATAATCTCTGTGAACCATTCTTTTTTTAACCATAATCAATTGTATTTTATGAATGTTTAGCTGATGTTGGAGCGGTTTCCTTGGGTATAGGTTGTAAGCAATGTTTCGAGCTGTTGAACAGTTCTTCTCAAATACTACGAATGCATAATTTGGAAGTTAAACAGAAACTTGTAATGTACTTTAATACTATGAGCAGCCATTCATCAATTATGAGCAACATTTATGAAAGGTGGAATCTGCTCAATTCTGAGCAGTTTGTTTATTTCTGCCGTACGTGAATGTGTTTCTGGACTGGCGTATATGTATTTGTTGGAGATCCTGATCCCGGTTTTAAGCTCATTCGCGGCGCCATTCGCGACTACTTCCGGTTACTAGCGCGTTAACACCACCAGGTAAGATAAGGCGTTTATGGCTAGCACACAAATAATGCCGCTAAAGAGTGTCCGTGTCGTGGGTGGAATTAGCGGCTTATGTCCACGCACCTTGCTCGCGTGGTCACTTAATGCCCTACTTCCGGTCACTACTTTTCCCGTTGCGTGAATCACGGCGGAGGGAAGGGAGAGGGATTCGGAAATGGGATTCTGTTGGCGAGGATAACCACGCGAAAGGTCAGTCCACTGACCAGTGCTTCAGTAAGATTACATAGGTGGTCATTTTGGGAGAAATGATTTGCTGGTTTCTGGACCAAAATCAATCGTTGGCCTTTTCTGCACATGCTCCTTATACATCCTGGTTTTCTAAAATCCAGCTTTTCCAATCGTTTGTCGCGATCCAACCTTTTTTGAAACAAAAGGTAACTTAAGACCCTGTCTTCCATTGTCTGCCATCGCGCATCCGGTTAAAAGTTCATCTGGGGGTGGGTGGATGATGGGGGCGCCCTAATTAATGTCTTTTGATTCGAGAGATTTTTTGAAAAATTGTTTATTTCTGGCTGCTCGCATGGTAACTCCCGTTTGAGCACGAATTGAAAATAAGCGAGGAAACAATACGCACTCGAAACGCAACGCACATGACAATGAAATTCAATGACTTTTTATTTTTTTCCTCCCGAATTTTTCCTTCTTGCTATTTGGTGCAAAATTGTGAAGTGGCCAGTTGCGCTGATTCTCCGCATCTTCTTGTTTATCAGCTGTAGCTTAATCATCATTATTGTTGAAATGGTATTTGTGCGAATTGGCATTTGAGATCTTTGATTTCCGACGCCCACTTATTCACGTATGCAAAACACTCGACGGAATTGGATCGAGGAACGCAGAAACCAAGGCTTGAAACAAAAAGCGACATCCGGGGGAAGTCCATAAACGACCACGTGCCTCCTGCATACTCATCAGTTTGTAAGAGGAACTTTTGATTTAGACAAATATGGAGTATAGGGCGTGTCGAAAGCGCATACCTTTGGAACACGTATTGTTTACGTAAACCAAACCTGATGTAAACGTGTATATATATATTTACTTAGATACTTTACATGTTAATACATACCGAAATCCCAATATGGCTGCCAATATTCCATCTCACTACAAGTTATGATTTTGCGATCATATCAATGATATATCTAAACTTAATTGGGATTACTTGAAAATTCTTATTCAATTTAATATGAAATAAATTTACCCGATTTAGATTTGTTAACTTTAATTTGACCGTACCACATTGACCTCCTAAGATAGCTGCCAATTTCCATGATTTATTTCATCTCTGTGGGATTCTCTTTCTTGGCGTCAAAATTAATAGTGGGTTTTGTTCAATCAGTCCAACCTTCTGTATATCGAATGTTTCTTCTGCTTGTGAATGAAGATTTTAACAATAAAAATTGGTGAAATCGTCGTTGCCAAACTTTTACCAAAAATGTAGCCTCAATCAATCGTTTAAGATTTACATTAACTTGGATTATTGATTAATGATCGCAAGTTGACTCCACATTGACCTCCTAGGATGCCTGCCAATTTCTAGGATTTGTTTCATCTCTTGAGAGATTTTCTTTCTTGACGTCACCATTTATAGTTGGTTTTGTTTGACTAGTCAAACTTTTCAAATGGATCTTCATCAAATGCTCTGCATCCACTGATGAAATTGTGGATAAATTAGTATCGGATATAAAACCATGCAGTTCAGTCGTCTAGAAAAATTGAAGACACAACTGCATGGATCAAAAGAGCCCATTCAAAAAATAAGAGGAATATGAAGTTATTATTAAAACGTAAACTCTTTTAGTGATGAAATATGTTTTATTCGAAACTGCTGCTCGAATTGACAAGTATTTCATTAGAAAAATACGAACTTTAGGCTACTTTTGTTTTTTGGTCAGGTGATTTTCGCTACGCACTGTGGAACTCGAAGACCTATAGAATGCAGGCATTAAAGTATTTTGATGAAATAGCTGCCACAATTTATTTCTAAATTACGAATCATCAATTAAGAAGTAAAACGAGTTGCGTGTAGCTGAAAATTTGGTTGCGCGTGGCTATAGATTTGGGGAAAAATGCATTTTTCCGAAAATAATTTGCTGTCAGTTTTGATAAAAATTGTACTTTGTCAATGCTGGGGGGTGGGATGGACGGGGTGGGGATGTCGAAGAAGAGGAGAAAAACGGGGAGGGGGTAGCAATTATTAAAGGAAGTCGTTGATTTTTAAATACAAAAGACGACATCCGGGTATATTAGATTTCCAATAAGCAATTATATCTCATTAGTTGCAAACTGAGTTGATTTGAATTGTTGATGCGAAAACACCCTATTCAACGTGCGCGCACATAAAACATATGCACGCATGCAAATGAAGCACAATTTGCATATTACTCAAAGAGCCATTAAAACATTATCAGAAAATGAGGGTAGAAAAAAAAACTGAACATTTTTTAATCATGGATGCTCCACAACACAACTTTCAACTTTACTTTTCGACGTTTTTACCGACAAAAAATCAATGCAAACGACTATGATGATGATAAGCAGCTCAGTGCGCTTGCGTAACCATTGGATTGGTCCTTTACAGCATTAGCCAGTGGCGCCCCCTACACCTGTCCTGGCGTTTTCTTTATTCGACATTGGAGTTAGAAAGGCACATTGCTCGATAAAACGCCAAACGGTTCATTAAACAAATGAGGGAACATTATGTTCTTAAAATGGAAAAAAAACCATGTGAGTTTGTTGTGAAAATGGGAAATTTCCTTTAAAATTCTATGCTTATATTAGAAATTTCCTTATACAATTGGAACGTCATACAGTATATTCTTAAAATGGAAAGAAATATCTTTTTCGTATTGGTACGTTTTGTTCTAAAAATGGGAAATTCCCTTTAAAATTTCGATGAGAGATTTCTTTGAAAAATTGGAAAGTAGTACGTTTAAAATGGTCAATTTAATTTCAAACTGGAACGTTATTGTTAAAAAGGATAAATCTTTTTCCAAATTGGTACGTTTTATTGCGAAAATGGGAAATTTCCTGTAGAATTCGATGTTTATTTGAGAGATTCATTGTAAAATTGTAAAATCGGAACGATTTATGCTTAAAATGGTCAATTTCGTTTCAAATTGTAACATTTTGTTCTTAAAAATGAGAAAATTCAATGCTTACATGTAGCCTACTGTATGAGAGAAATTTCTTCGTAAAATTGAGCGTTGCATTTGGAATGTTTTTTTCTTAAAACGTACATGTAAACATGAACGGAAACTTAGTTCTCGAAACTGGAAAGTTTGGAAAGTTTCTGAAACTTGCATTCCAGTTTCGGAAACCAAGTTTTAGTTTCAGTTGGTTTCCTCGGTGTGTTCCCACCGAGGAAACGTGCACCATTACAGTATCTCAAAATCGTAAAAAATGGACTTGAAAAGTTTATGTAACCTATCATTCAGTTCATGCATGGAATAGTTGACCTTGGTTAACAACTGCCATAATTCGACGCTACCCGCCCCCTCCATGATGGGAATTTCACGAATATTTTCCCCCAAAATACAAGCGGTATTTATTATTAGTAACGCAAATGTACCTGCATGGGCGGCCCTTGTTCAAAAAAGAATATTTAGCGCATTGTTTTTAATTGCATCAGTGATTAATGGAAATTAAAAATACGGCCAAGTAGGTCTGCCTCATCCGTAAATAAGTTACTCGAAACTTATTTCTCACCGATATGTTTTACGATGACGCATATTTCGGCTGTTTTTACAACCTTAAACGGGCCCATTGCTGGACCTTAGCTATTGAAACGGCCATTTTTCATTAACCTTTGATCCGATCCCGTTTCGCCAATGGTTTTGCTGCTCGGCCAAATGGGTGTAAATCAAAATTGGAGCCATTAAAACGATCCAGGGCGCCCGCAGCGCCATTTTTACAACTGGAGGAGGATCGTGCTGTTCTTGCTTCAGCAGTTTTATTAATCGAAATCCTCCCCTTATTAGTAGGCCTAATATTTACGAGCTTCCATAAACTAAATATAAGGGGGGGGGGGACTTAGCCGCAGTCCATCCACCTTAAGTTCATAGGACCCACCAAGTGGAATGCTTGCTTATTTGCTTTAATTAGTATCGAATTTTACATTCGAAATTTTTGAGAATTACAAATATTATTTTCCGAGTTCTTGGTTTTAATTATTTTTGGGGAAAGTTTGGTTTTAAAATTTTTAACTTCTCGTTTTAATACTTCGTAAGTCTAACTCAATAATGGTGCATTATACATTATGCTGCACATGTTATAGTTCATGTACATGTATGCATTTCGATTGCTTTATTAATAAGTTGTATTGTATTTTATAACGTAGTTTTTGATGTTGTTGACCTGCCCATAGTTCTCAATATTTAACAAGTCAAAACATTTTTTCAAAAAAAAAAAGATACAATTTAATTAATTGCTTGTATTTTTTTTGCCAAATAAACAAAACAATTCGCACTTGAGATATCAGTTTTTCTAAACTAATTTCTTTGAAAAACTTTTAAGTTGTTTCGCTTTTTTTACTTTTCCGATTAAAAAATGCGTAGAATTTGCGTAGAAGACGAGATATTTAAAAATAAATCTGAGATAAATGCACCTTTAATTTAACCCTCCCCCCCTTCCTTCCTTCTCCAAACCACATGGCGTTTTCATGCAGATAGTAGGGTACTGAGTTGAATTGAAAAAAAAAAAATTTTCCCAAAAAAAACCCCATCTTTTCCAATAAAAAAACATTGTAGTATTTGTTTTTTTAATAAGAACGTACTTTCTATTTAAACATTTCATTCAAAGTCGTTATTTTTATATGTACTGTATTTCCACCTGTTGTAACGAAGTTTTCTTTTGCACTTATTATTTTTGCTCACTGAAACCATTTCCAACCTTTTTTTTTCTCCAACTTTTGGGAGAGTGGGGCGCTAGTTGGTACCATATAGCGAACCCTTTTTGGGTTATAATTGAAATAGTCGAAACTTAGCCGCGGTACCTTTTCAAGAATGGCTTCTTTTTGGTTCTCTCTTCACGATAATTAGACTAGGCATTTGGGCGCCATTGTGCTAAGCGCAAAAATTAATCTTAATCTTGGCCAATTTTTTTCCAACGTTTTTCTCCTTCGTCATCATTTGTGAGCGTGCATGGCCACCGTACTTCAGGTTTCCCATCTTTTCTTCAGTGGCTAGGGGTGTCTTCCTCGACACGTTGGCGGCGCCACCTACGTATTAATAAGCGACTCTTTTATGAGATGATATTGTAATTGAAGAAATTTTTGCTGAATAATGGTGGACGGTGTGAAAATACGCCATTTTCAAACACAAAAAAGGCATCGGACCCGCACGTCGACTTCAAACCTTTTCAATTGTGTTTGCCGAAGAAAAGGGCATCTCAAAAACCATAATGACACATATCCCATCATTTTTGCTTCAAATTAGTGACATTTTAATGCCGAGAAAAGTGCAAAAAATGCAGCCCAAGCCGGCGTGTTTAATCATGAGTTTTAATTAAAAAGTTTCGGTGGCTCTTTGCCTTGTAGCTCTTTGTGTGGTCACTGCTCGTTTTCGAGTCATTAAAGTTGTGTTAAGGTACCGTACCCTTATCAGGTTCAAACCTTAATTGTTCATCCTTCGCATTGTTCTTAGCATTTATCTCCTTCCTCGAGGTGAAACATGCTCCTGACAAAAAATTTCATTGTTTGGGGAATTATCCCAGTGTGAATTTTGGGAGGAAAAAATAGTGCAGTTTTGATAGGCAGAATCACTGTCATTTTCGTGTTGCAACAATCCTCAAATTTACAACTTTTTGATTTTATGTTTAGCCCTTGTTCATTTTTGTTCAGTGACGTGAGTGCAGGACAATGAACCTCATGAAATTTCACTGCTTGCATTAATTGGTTTGGGAAAATTTTTAAAAAATTTGAAGAAAAAAAATTCTGAGAAATGTCCTTTACGTTAATAATATGTAGTAACTATCAATGAACCTCATGAAGAAATTTCACTACTTGCATTAATTTAATGTTTTGGAGATTTTTGTGAAAATCTGAAAAAAGAAAAATCCAAGAAATTCTCTTTACGTTAATTACAATGACGTTAACGGGACAATGAACATCATGAAGAAATACAACTGCTTGCATTCATTTTTTTGTGTGGAAAGTTTTGAGAAAATATGAAAATTTCAAGAAATTTACTTTACTTTAATTATATCAAGTTTAATAATTTGGTTCACTTTTGTTTAATAACGTTATCGGGACAATGAAGTTCATGATAGAATTTCACTACTTGCATTCATTTGTTTGGTAACATTTTGGAAAACAGAAAAGAAACTTCAAGAAATTTCTTTTACGTTAATATCTGGTCAACCATTTTGTTCACGCTTGTTCAATGACTTAACTGGACACCTCTTGAACCTCGTGAAGAAATTTCATTGTTGTTCATTAATTTACATCCTATAATTTATTTTGGAAAGTTTTGGAAAAATTCTAAAAAAATTTAAGAAATTTTATTGACGTCAATAAAACCCGATCAAACATAATTTTAATAAAGTTTTCTACGAATTTGAATGATGTTTCTGAATACGACGCATTCAAAAATATTAGAACGTTATAAAAGCTCATGCAGCCTCTTTTGAATTGGGATACGTGAGAGGATTTTTTTCCAGGACATTAAGAGACCCAGCTCAAACAAGAATCTAAATATTTAACACGTAATCTTGTCTCATTTATTATTTGTTCCGAGAAATGCAAAATTCCTAATGCTCGTAAATTAAGAATCAAATCTTAACAGGCAGGTTGCAATGTGGATTTAACGAAGTTATTATCTTAATATACAAGTTATCAAGGGCATTTAAAAATTTCCAAAATGATACGAGTTATTTATCGTCGCTTTTTTTTATCTGAATATAATATGAAATAAAAACGTCCGAATTAAGGTCCATCAAATGCTCATCGACTTCATGCTCACGTCCATAAAAAAAAGTTGAAAATTGAGGGAAAATATATTTCTTTCCCATCACTTCTGACCCTAATTCATACTGATATATATGTGCTTGAGGTCGCTGTCACCTTACGGCCCATCCATATAATAAAATTTACAATGTAATTAAAATAATTAAGTAGTTTTTAGGCCTAGAAGTTATAAAGAGAAAAGAGAATCAACGTGGATTGTATCATTAATAAGTTTTGAAAATAATGAAGTGGATATACTAACGCAGACATTTCGCTCTTAATTTATTGGAAATAATAATTTTTAAGTTTGAAAAAAAAAATCTAGTTTTAGAACTGGATTCTTACGCGAACCCTGTTTTATAATTCGTCCAATTATAAACCCTTAAAATATATTTATAGATTTTTTTTCTCCTTCGCCTACTTTGAAATTATTATAAACGGAAGGAGGAAAAAAAACCACAATAAAACATAATTCGTGCCGAGATATTGTATCTTATGTATTGACGTTTTCGCAAAGCACGACTTCGCTGTATGCGAAAACTGAAAACGTATAATTAACCATTTTAATTACACGCGTGGATTTCCATATAAAAATGCGACTCGTGTTTTTATTGGAAGATAGCCTGTGATAACAGGCCTCCTCCCTTTCCATACGCACATGTCATAGAAATCTAACATTTTATCTTGCATTTTACTTCAGCACATTTCATAGTCTTATCGTCATTTTGATCAACAAAAAAAAACATATGTCGAGATACGCTTAAATTAACACATGCTGAGCTATAGACGTGTTTTTATTTCAAATGTTTCGAACATGTTTCTACGGGTGCAACATGTTGATGGTGCATGGCAATGGGACGTTTTGATAATCGTGAATGAATTTTAACATGAGTATACATGCATTTTATGTCTGCTTGTTTTGCTAAAAATCGTTCTATTTCACTACAGTGAAAGGCGCTTAATTCAGTCACGTTGGTTGCAGCGGTTTTGATCGAAATAAGCGATGAATGACAAGAAACACGCTAAATATTAACCTTATCAAAATAATTTGCTCCTTGTTTTAAAAATACATACATTTAGTGGTATATATGTACATGTATTTACATATGTTTAAAATTATATAAAAAACATTATAATTTTGCTTTATGTAAATTGGCTAATATTACTGCACATGCATTTCTGTGGAATTTAGATACGTGGGATGTTCATTAGGTTTCCACAATTATTGAAATTTGTAGGAAAAATTGTTCCGTCATTTTACTGAACGTACTTCAGTTCTTGAAAGCATTTCAGAAGCAGAAATGTTTAAGGTCTGAGTAATATCCAAACGTTCGGTCGATGAGTGGATTGAAAAGTTCAGAAATTGACAGGCAAGTGTGAAAGATGCTCAGAGAAGTGGACGGTCAGTGTCTGTCAGAAATCGTGATTTGGAAGCTATGGCTTAAACACCAGTCGAACAATACATGCACATGAATTTAACATGAATTTCTCTACCAAATTTCTTAAAAATCCATGCAACTTTTTTTTTCAATGATTGCGGAAACTTAATGAACATGCACGCCTAGTATATAGTATTAAACAGTTTCCTCAAGGTGGCACTAGCGATGTCAGCATTGATATGGTCCGAAATGCGGACATTTTTATCCCCATTTTCGATTTGGCCACTCGGGTCCATTCTCGCAATAGGACAGATGGGTTTTTGTTATTTTACTTATTTTTTTTCTGCGTCCTCATTGTCTGAATAGCGAATTCGTTCAGTGTTCGAATTCGAGGTCCCATCATTTTCTCTCTTTTCTCCGGCAACAATAAGATATGACAAAAACATACATGTTACATACATTTCAATGAAATGGGATGAAGAAGAAGAAAAAAATGGCTGAATTGTGATAAAAAGCGAGAGATGTATTTGTTAGATATAATTTTGGACGGTCCATCTGCCGCGTATTTCTCCCAAAAAATTGTGCCCGTTTCTTCGGAGGGGTAAACAGAGACAGACACACAGACGGATGAGGGGCAGCGTCCACTCTGATTGGTCCGGTGAATGGGGAGCAACGCACATGGACAGACACGCGTTTACACGCTCCTTTTAACGCCATTGTTGTCCCATTGGTGCGCGGGATTAGCGCCAAAGTATTAGCTAACAACTAGCTGAATGCCCAAGATTAGGTTTTATGTAACACTCGCCCACTGTCTGCCATATGCATTTCAATGCTTTTCTGCCCGAGGGGACGACGACTTAGAGGCATTATGAAAATATATAACGGATTGATCGAGCACCTGTATTCAAATCGTGCAGTTTTTGACGTGGATTGCGGGGGGAAATGAAG
>JAQGBX010002315.1:0-20903 GCA_034698745.1 Megaphyllum sjaelandicum | reverse complement strand
GAAGACGGTCATGGCCGATTTACTATAGGAACTATCTCAGCATTCACCTGGAGAAATTGTGGGAAACCATGAAAACCGCAATCGAAGATAGCCGACCCGGGAAACGAACCTGAGTCTACCGAATGCAAGACGAGGATGCTAACCTCTAAGCCACCTTGCTCGGTTGCCAACGTATTGAAGAGCAGTCCTGAGTTATGTGTAAAACGATTTTTCTACAGACATTTTTGCATACAAATTTCGATTTGCGTTGTTAAATGGCAAGATGAAGCTAGTTCCCCACTGGCTCACATACGAAATGATCTAATCTCAAGAGAAAAAAAAGACAGACTTACCGCGCTGATTCACCCAACACTCATTAAGCCTCAGATGCAAATAACGTCAATTGCAAATGGTCAAGAACCAAGGGTGGGAGAAATGCGATTTCAAGATGCATCCACTCCAGGCGAAACAACATTCGTTACTGATGGCTTCCGTTCAGATGAGATTCAACACACTTGCCTAAACACCATGAAAACTGAGGACCCGCCTACTCATTCATATACTTTCATTGAGGAGGGGAACAATTGAAATGAGGCATCCAAGGCATACTATTAACCATGGAGAAGGTGAGGATGAAGGGAGAGAAAGGGTTCACAATTATTTTTTCATCTTACCCACGTTTAATATTGAAAAATATGGAATTGTTTAGGCTTTTAAAACCCTAAGGTCTGGGCAAAAATTATCTTGACCATTTCCTACTTCTTGGTTCAGTTCGGACGAATTTAAAAAATTCCTATAAGTATATCAACCGTGATTTAAAAAAATCCAATCGCACGTGGTCTCAGTTTTTGACACATTTACTGATTTTTAATTTTGGATGGAAAATTTTTAAATATGTCAATATGGCGACTATAGCACGATAGCCAATCATTATTTGATTGTTAATCTGTCGGGCGTCCCATTTTAAAAAGCAAATTATGAAAAAAAAAAAAAGTTCAAGACAAACGTTTTTTGTTTTGAAGTGGCGCTACATGTTGTTGTGTGTAAACCGATACATGTATTAATACACTAAAGGCGAATTTGATTGGGCCAAAAAATCTGCACTAGTGCAGGTTACAAGGTGAGGCATAAATCTGCATAATCGGCAGTATTGCAGGCAGCAGGCGCAAAAAGACTTCACAGACTTATGTCTCACCTGGTAGCTTACACCAGTGCAGATTTTTTGGCCCAATCAAATTCACCATAATACATGTGGAGTACGTTGTCCAATTCTATAGTTTACTATACAGAAGAATTCAGTAAAAATGCATTCTTTTAATTTTAAAAGTATTCAGATTCATACAGAGAATACCTGTGATCAGTCAATATTTACAAACAAATCTTCCAAATAAAGGTATCATTTCAAATGAATTTTTGATTTTGCAGTTGTTCAAATCGGAACAAAGCTCAGATTCAATATTTTGTTCTTCCTTACTCCAAAAACTGTCATTTTGACGATTTCTCGTGCGGGGTACATATCGTACCCGGAACTTCCGGAAGGTCCATATATAGTCAAACGAATTGATCATGTTCCTAAACAAGTGTTTGCCACAAATTCAACTTTACAATTTGCAAGATATGCAAGCATAGGAGCTTACTTCTAGCACCTGAATGAAATTACTTAAATTTGACCTTAAGCAAATTAAGCACAAATTATCCACAAGAAAACTAACGCGCCGATATGCATCGCTACATTTCGCAAATACGGGGAGCAATTCCACAATGACTTAAACAACCGTGCTACCGCGTGTGAAAGGTTAAATGTAGGTGGCTAGGTTATGGAGGCCGTGCGTTACAATAGCCGGCGTCGTGCAGGTTGAAATGATTAGCTATAGTGTATTTGTAGGTCAATTAAAATGCAGGCAGATGAAATGAAGACTTACAAAATGTGCGCTTTCAAGGAAATCACGAATTCAATTACGTGGTTACGTCTTCACGCCCTCTGACTTTGAACAAAAACGGCTTCTTGTTCCCAAAGAAAATTAATACAATGTCAACAGTCGGCAACGTTAACTCCTTTCTGCGCTCTGCATACTCAGTTTACGGTCCGGCAAACTTGCATCGAATAAGGGAAAAGCGCCAGTAGTTCGAAATAAGTACCGAAAAACTAACCTTGACCGAAACTTATTAAATATTTACAATTTGCCTTTCAAGGCGTATAATCAGGGTGATTGTGCCTGAAAGGTTATGCCTGCAGAGCGCAGGGGAAAAGAATTTCAACCAAACTTCGATGACACTTCGTCGACGCGGCTCACCCCTATCAATATTTTTAAGACGAAAACAAAAACACCTCGTTTTATTCGTCATCTGCATGGCCACCAAAACGCAATCGAGTCTCTTGTTTCCCTGGAATTTGAATTTCTGAAAACAAGACAAAGGGCATCTATTCCCAAAGAGCATCTTGAATTTTCGACGCTCCATCCGAAATGCGGCCTGTTCCGCCACAAGGGTAACCCCATGCAGGCCTGGAAACATCAGGAAACTTGAAAATGTCTGGAGAAGTCAAGAAACTTGAAAATAACTGGAGAAGTCAGGGAAAAATGGGTTATTTTGAAAAAGTCAGGGAAATTCAACGTATAGTTATGTTGTCGCATTCCAAATATAATGCTTTTACATGGTTAGCTCAGGGCCCATGAATTTTCCGAGTTAAAATTTGCAAAATTTTCACGTTTTTTCGAGTACAAGTTTTGCAAACTTGTTCCCGTTTTCCGAAGAGAAAATTGAAAAATTTCCTGTTTTCTGGGTACAAATTTGCAAAATTCTCCATGTTTTACGAGTGCATATTTTTTAAACTTTTTGAATTTTCTATGTTAATTTTCAAAATTGCCATTAGTAAGTTTCAAATATAATGTTTTTACATGGTTATCTCATCATGGCCGATTTTCTGAGCCAAACTTTGCGAAATGTTTCACGTTTTTTCCCCGAGTAAAAATTTTGCAAACTTCTGCATGATTTCCGAGTGAAAACTCGCAAAATTCTCCACGTTTTCCGAGTACATACCCTCGAAATTTCCCAAGATTTCCGAGTGCAAAATTTAAAACTTTCCTATGTTTTTCGAGTATACTAATTCGCAAAATTCTCCATGTTTTACGAGTGCTTATTTTTTTTTTAAATTTCTTAAATGTTCTATGTTAATTTTCAAAATTGCCAATAATTAATTTTTTAAAAATGTGTAAATTTTTGACATTAGCATTGATCAGGGAAATTTGTTTAAAACCTAGACCAGTCAGGGAAGTTGAAAATGAAATTTATGGGGGAACCCTGGAGCTAATCGTGTTTTAATTTGTATTTCATTCAGATGAAATCAAGGTCCGTTTGCAAGAAAGAGTGAACGAAAAAGTCAGGGAAATTCAACGTAGTCGGGACACATTTTAACATTTTTCCAGTACGAGTTTGCAAAATTCTCCACGTTTTCAGAGGACAATATTGCAAATTTTTACTTGGAAAACGTGGAGAAATTTCACGTCTCATCCGTTATCTGGTCACTTTTTAAGGTACGGTACATTTTGCAATTTTGTCCTCGAAATTGCAAACTTTTTCGACGTTTTTCCGAGTAGAAATTTGAAAAAATTTCCGCGTTTTCCGAATACAAAATTGCAAAATTTTTCGACGTTTTCCGAGGACAAATTTTGCAAATTTATCCACGATTTCCATATAAAAATTTGCAAACCTTTCTACAAGATTGCAAAATCTTTCGACTTTTACCGAGTAAAAATTTTCAAAATTGTCCAAATTTTCCGAGTACAAAGTATCAAAATATTCCACGTTTTCCGAGTACAAATTGTAACATTTTTTAAAGTTTTCCGAGGAAAAAATTTGCAAATTTTCAAAATTTATTCATGCAATTTTTTTTAATTTTTAAAATTTTTCTATTTATCTTTCAAAATTTCATTGTCAAATTTTGAAAAATATGTCAAATTTTGATCATCAGTCAGGGAATTTTTTTAAAAACCTGGAAAAGTCAGGGAAGTTTAAAATGAAATTTCTGGGGGGGAGAGGAACCCTGAATAACTAATTATATAATTTATAAACTCGAATATTCTGGCATATAGCTGGCATATTCTCAACTATATATGAGAAAATTCCCTTTGGTCGAGTCTGGCAATCGTAAACAATTATTGATAAAACTTAATTTGGTGAATGAATATGGGAAAAGTCTACGTAATGTGCTTCGAATTCAATGATACGGAAAACGATGAAACAATTGCCATTATCAAATTTTTCAATCTTACATTCACGTGATTTGACGCATAAATTAATGCGAGTACGAATTATACGAGTAGCGGTAAAGCGATTAACTTTTTTAAAAAGCTTAAAGCTATACTTTTCCAGGCGAATAACTCAATTATCTCGAAATGATTGAAGCGAACCGAACAAATCCGTTATTCGTACGAAGAAATTATAATTACCCCCCCCCCCCATTTCAATTTCATAAGACGATTGAAAATTAATGTACATGTTCTCAAATTTCAGAACAACGATGATAACAAACTGGAAAAACGTCTTTTCCAATTGATGATGGCTTGTCCTAATAAACGAAATGGCTGCGAAGAAATTACAACCTTGGGAAGTGTATTGGTAAGAGGAATATACCATAATATGTTCATACCAGTAAATTAACAAAATTCATGTAATTTGTTGTTCTTATTATTGATAGGAACACGAAAAGAAGTGCAAATTCTCCCTAAAGTGTACAAAGAAGGAAACCCAGCAGTCGTATTACAGCGGGTAATGAATACCATTTTTCATTATACATTTCAAACATATAGTTTGAATAAAGTCGTACCTCGTTAAGACAAACAAATCGGTTCGTTTAAACCGTAGTTCTTATTAACGGAAGTCGGGTAGAAACGGCAGGGTTACCCCCAGACTTGGAAAAGTCAGGGAACTTGAAAATGACCTGGAGAAGTCAGGGAAGAATGGTTTATTTTGAAAAAAATCAGGGAAATTTAACGCAGTCATGGCGATCCAAAATTATTACTTCTAAAAGGTTAGGGCCCATTTTCCGAGTAGAAATTTGAAAAAAATTTCCACGTTTTCTGAATGTAAATTTGCAACATTTTCCATGTTTTCCGGGTATAAATTTGCAAAAATTTTCATGCAATTTTTTAAAACATTTCTATGTTAATTTTCAATAATGTCGTTAGTAAATTTAAAAAAATATTTTCCAGTTTTAATTTTTCGCGTTGTCATTGGTCAGGGAAAATTTTCGTAAAACCTGGAAAAGTTAGGGAGGCTGAAAATGAATTTTCTGGGGGAACCCTGAACGGGAACTAGAAATTAGCTATTCGTATTTAGTGCGCGTATTCATCTACTTTATTGTATCGATAAACCGGTCAGAAATTTGAAAAGTGCTAACAATTATAATTCAGGGTTCCCATATTTTTTTGAGAATAAAATTCCCTGACATTTAAGGTTTTTCCAGGTCATTTTTGCATTTTTACATGACCATGAAAATTAAAAGATAACACCTAATTTTTAAGGTTCAGGGTTTCTACCGAAGTTAGACATCTAATTTCCGTGATTTTCCCTGACGTACCATTTTACGGACAAGTAATTCCATTTTTCCTACGTAATGTTTATTATAATTTTTTATCACCTTGTAAAAACAAATATTTAAAAAAAGTATTAATGAATTTTAAGTGTACAAATTAGAGAAATCAGATTTAACCATTGTCCTTGGGAATTTGTTTTCGGAAAAACATTAAAAAAATTGGAAAAGTAGTATTCGGGAAAACGTGACAAATTTATAAAATTTGCACTCGGGAAAACGTTGACCATTGTAATAATTTGCTCTAGGAAAAACGCGGACCATTTTAAAAATTTGCTCTTGGAAAAACGTTAAAAAATTGCAAATGTGAACTCGGGAAAACGTGGAAATTTTTGCAAATTTGAACTCGGGAAAACGTGGAAAATTTTAAAAATTTGAACTCGGGAAAACGTGGAAAATTTTAAAAATTTGAACTCGGGAAAACGTGGAAAATTTTAAAAATGTGAACTCGGGAAAACGTGAAAAATTTTACAAATGTGAACTCGGGAAAACGTGTAAAATTTTGCAAATGTGAACTCGGGAAAACGTGGAGAATTTGACAATTTTGAACTCGGAAATACGTGGAAAATTGTGCAAATTTGAACTCGGAAAAACGAGGAAAATTTTAAAAATGTTAACTCGGGAAAGCGTGGAAAATTTTGCTAATGTGAACTCGGGAAAACGTGGAAAATTTTGCTAATGTGAACTCGGAAAAAACGTGGATAATTTGAACTCGGAAAAACGTGGAAAATGTTGCAAATTTAAACTTGGGAAAACGTGGAAAGTTTTGCAAATTTGAACTCGGGAAAACGTGGAAAATTCGGCAAATTTCAACTCGGCTAGTCCATCATGGCAAGTTCGGGTGGGGGGAAGAAAGTATTTAAAAGAACGACAGTTCACTGAGATAAGATTCAATTCACTCACTCACTTATGAAAGTCGTTCACTCTAAGACAGAAAAATTCCAGGACAAATTTGCAAAATTCCATGACTTTTTCAGGTTATTCCATGACCAACTCAAATTCCCTGACATTTAAGGTTTTTCCAGGTTGTGGGAACCCTGTCTGATGTTGACGTCATCAGAATTTTTCAATTGATGTACGTCATTATCGAAATCTTAATGACGTCATCACAATTTTCGGAAATATGACGCCGTCAGAATTTCAATAGATTGCGTCATTGTAGTTGCGGTGTAAATGATGACGTCACGCGTTACAAATTCTGTTGTTGACGTCACCAGAATTATTAGGAAAGAATCCTCGGAATTTCTGCGCACGACGTCATCAGAATTTCAATTAATGACGTCATTGTATATTCGCGAAGTAATTCATGACGTCACGCGTTACAATTATGATGTTGACGTCATCAGATTTTTTAGGATTGTATCCTCGAAATTTCTACGCATGACGTAGAAAAAACTACCAAAATTTTACACAACGAGAGAAAAGGAAATTTCCTAAAAAATCAGACGTGAATTCGAAAAAAAAATATAAAGAACAGATGTATGTGGTTTTGTATGTATGTGGCAGGACTGCTGAGAATGTCCGATTAAACCATAAACAAAATATCCGATAAAATCTTGAACAAAATGTCCGATTAAACCTTAAAAAAAAATGTCAGATTAAACCATCGACAAATTGTGCGATTAAATCTTAAACAAATTGTGCGATTAAATCCTAGACAAAATGTCTGATTAAACCTTCGATGAAAAGTCTGATTAAACCATAAACAAATTGTTCGATTAAATCTAAGAAAATGTCCGATTAAATCTTAAAATGTCAGATTAAACCTTCGACAAATTGTCCGATTAAACCTTAAAATGTTCGATTAAACCTTCGACAAATTGTCCGATAAAATCTTAAACAAATTTAAATCTCCGATTAAATCTTTGACAAAATGTCCGATTAAGCCAGCATAAAAATGTCCGATTAAATCTTTAACAAAGTGTCCGATTAAATCTTTAACAAAGTGTCCTATTAAATCTTCAGACAAATGACCAATTAATCTTCAACGAAATGTTCGATTAAATATACTAAAATAGGGGTTACTCAGATGGTCATTTTTTCCATGTTTACAAGAAATGTACATTTCCATAATTTGGCTTCATTTATTGACGTAATTGTAAAAAAACGTACGAATGCCGTCACTAAAAATGTAAAGAATGTCATGGCAAGAAGTATACCAAATGACGTCAACATTTTAGTAACGGTCCGGGCAATGCCGGGCTTTTCAATATTATGGTGACATACATGTACATAAAACATGTAACCAGGTTACGATAATGCATAAATAAAGGACCATGGGCAACTTCCGAAATTAATTTGATTTCAGTTTTGAAAATCTTACGGATTTCTATAGCTGCGTTATACCTCCAGTCCTGGAAAACCTGAAAAAGTCAAAATTTTAAAATCTAAGGGTCCATTCGCCAACAAACTCCCCAAATTTTCAACCTTTTCCGAGCTCCTTTATAAATTTTTCCACGTTTACCCTAAAACGACTTTGCGAAAATTCACCTTTTTCCCTAAGTACAAATTAATCATCAACATTTTCTACTGTTTTCGAGTACATGTAGATTCGTAAAATTTTAAAGTTTCCAAGTAGAGATTTGCGAAATTTCCAACAGTTTCCGAGGACGAATTGACGAAATTCTCAAATTTTTCAGACTACAAAATTGACGTTTTCCGAGTACATGTACAAATTTAAAAAACTTTCAAAAAATTTCCGAATACAAAGTTTCGTACGTGTGAATATATTTGTCCATAACTTGGACAAGGACGTGAAACTGAACAAACTCGCAAATGCTCATGAAATCTCAAAACTTACGAAATTTAGCAGACTATTTTCTATCTTTTTCACACTATTCGATCAATAAATTCGAGCGATTAATTAAACAATTCGACCAAATCAAAACAAAAAAACACAAATTTCCTACCAATGTGTGATCCGAAATGTTTCAATCTCGAGCGTTCAATCTGCAAATCCAATGCACTGTGTCCAGTGGCTCAAACGACTGAATCCGAGCGACTGAAAGTGACTGAATAATGAAAACTCAGTTCGATTATCAAAAATTCTTGCCAAGTGACGTTCGGCTATTCAAATTCTCGGCATTTCTTGCTTAGATTCGCGTTCGGCTATACGGAAATTCTGCTCGAATCCACGCGCAGACGCGATTTGTTCTTGTGGTTTTATGTTCTTGGCCTAATTTTAAAATTAGTTTTTAATTTACCCAATTATACATAAAGCTTTTCTAAAAAAAACCCAGAAGGGTCGAAATATAATTTACAGAATTAAAAAAAAAGCCCTAAATTTCTTTTTATAACGGCATTTTATTGTGAAAACACAGTAAATATACTGTAGAAACCAAAACAATTAACGGAAAAAGCGCGAGTGTAAATATATCTTTGTAAATATTTAACATTTCATAATAACAATGACAGAGTACGTGGCTACATGTTCAAGGTCTTGAAATTCGGCAACTGAATCTGCGGAGCCTTCAATTTTCGAGATTTTTAATTATTAAAAAAATTATTAACTTGAAAGGAAATGCAGAAATCACCCATCTCCCCTGAGAATGCGTCATTTGCCGAACACCGAGTTAGTTAAGCCTAATTTAAAAGGATGAAAAAGTGAAATTGCAAATATACCTTATTGAAAGATAAATTCAGACAAGTAAACCATGGATTTCTGATTTTTTAAATGACCAAAGTTAAACAGGAAAAAGCATTAATTTTCACACTGGTCAGATTATTCTGTCAACTCTTGCCAGAAATAAACATAAAGAAAATATTATTCTGGTATCTTCATAATTTTCCCTACGGAAAAAATCAGCAGGATCCATGCCTTGGTTTATCAAAGTTGATGCAAAGGCTCTGAACAAAGATACATCAACTTATGATCAATTCCGTATTACGATTGACCAGCTTAGCATTCTTTTAAGACGACATCCTTGGTTTCACTTGCGTAGTTCAAAATTAATCCCAAAAGCTTTTTCACAAGACCAATCCACTAACGTGCCTGTGAATCTTCGGCAAAATGACGTTCGGATCATGAGGCAAAAACTGGGCCAAGAGCAAAAGTGTCTTATACGAATCGGTGAATCGGAGCTACGCATCCAAACAGTGTCTTCCAGAACATTGGCACCAACATCTTGCAGTGATAACACTGCTAAGGCACGCAACAAATATACCTTCAATAAGATCTTGCAGAATCTTACATTCGCAAGAATTTGAAAAAGAAAAATGCAGCACTTCAGAGACGCTTCCAAATGAAACAGAAATACAGTACATCTTATCAATCTTCCATCATGTTGGATCCTGATGAATCTCTCCTTCATCTTGCCACATATTCCTCTATATCACAAGTTCTTTCGAAACAACATGTACTACATGATTTTTCTAATTCACACACCAACACATTTCTGCTGTTAGGTTCAATCTGAATCTTGACAATTCCGAAAAGTTTTTTAACCATTGTTCGAATTCGTCTGGTTTGATGTCGGATAATTCCCGGCCCTCGATAGATCTTCAAATCCCTGAATCTGCTTATAACTTCACATCGTGTAAAGTCCTCCATTTTGTACTGAACAGTCTTTGATATCTTTTACGCTGCATTGTGGTTATGCTTTTCTGGGTCGTCAATCTTATTAATGAGAATCTTCTATACAATGAAACTTTCCAGATATGTCTTCTCAAAATACCAATGAGTGGTTGTTTAAGGAATCAAGATTTGTATTTGGCATCATGCATAAAAATCTTCTTTGGAAAAAAAAATGATTTCTGTTCGGAAAATCATGTGATTAATTTGCTTCAGGAAAAGTGAAATTGTTTCAAAATAGTGCACGGAGCACTACAAATACCCACTCCATCGCCCCATAATACCATTTTACTCTGATCAAGAGAAACTGCATCCTGAAAGGCTTTCCTTCCATTATATAAAATAGCATTACAAATTCCAGTTTTCCTCACTTTCCAATAAAAACCATCTCCTGATCATCTAAGGAGCATTTCCATACTTGTGGAATTGAGCATGTTGTACGGCCAATTCCGCAGTGTTTCGGTGGGTAAAGAAAATGCGCGTTTGGCAGTGCTAGCTACAGGGGCTACATGAAGCACATTCTAGCAAAGCTCTTGCGAAGAGCCAATTTGGTGGTTGTTTGAGACATGTTGCTAATTCTGCAGCACTTTCCAATCGTAGCGAGTGTTGCCCGAGTGCATGATTCCGGGAAATGGCGGAGCAATCAGATTCCATGTTCCTGTACTCGGTACCTCTTCAGCCATGGACACACTGCAATATGGGATCTTGTGGACGAGCCGTGACAGCTCTTGTGCCGTACGGGGCTTGGCACCACACAACTGACGTGTGCACGTGTCCAAGGTGGCTGCATGGCCCACGATCAGTACGTTCCCACCTGAAATGGAAATTTCAGGCATATGAAAGTGCTCATGGTTTGATTCTAGATTTTAGCATGGTATTCTCATTGGGTACATATGGATTTTTAAATAAAAGGATTTAAAACGTTTTACAAACAAAACTCATACCAGTTTCGGCTGTTGCCTTGAGCACGCTTTGCGAGACATAGTAGCTGCGCATGTAGTACTGTTCGCTGGACTCATGGCAATCATGAAGCTCCTCTGCCGTGATGAGTGGCTTATAGTGCGGTACGATGTTGAATCCCCAGTCGGTCAGCTCCTGGTTGGTCATCCAGACAGGCATGGATTCCTGATACCATGCCAGCCACTCGAAGATACCGGGTTCTATGTTGATAGGGAGAGAATCCAATCCGACACCTGGCGGAGCAAAGATGAGAATGAAACCAAGGACAATAAAAAAAATAGGGAAAATTTAAGAGAAATCAAGTAGTTTCTATCAAAAAGATCACCTTTCAAAATATTTGTGCAAGTTTGAACGCAGCGGAGAGAAGGCGAGCAGTAAACGTGATCAAATGAGATTCCCTTCTCTTTGAATGCTTCACCTGAAATTAGTAGAAATTAGATTTGAAGATCCAATTTTACGCAGTAATGTGAAGAAGGTCAGTTTTATGTGGGCTACCTGTTAAGGAAGCCTGTCGAAGTCCAATTTCTGTTAAAGGGCAGTCGTAATAAAAGTCTTGTGGGCCACCTTTTCGGGGTGGGACAGTTTTCGGCATGTTCAGATCTTTCCTGATGTATGCACCTAGAGCAAGCATCCTTAAGCTTAATAAATTGTCACATGAAAATGCAACTTTCTTTGCAAGTTAAACCTTCTCATAAATGCTTTATAACATTTCAGGTAGCAGGTATTTGGTTCACATTTCACAATGATTTGTATGATGGAAATCTTAGTATTAAATTCTTATTTTCTTGAAAATATTATTTATGCATCTCTGCAATTATACTGTAATTTTAGCAAATGTATAATGTAAAGAAGTACATTATTTAGCCGATTAGTTGATTGTTGATTTTAATTTTGAATCAACAATCAACTAACCAACCAATCAAACAACAAAACTATCAACCACGAATGGCCATATTTGAGAATAGTAAAGCACAAAACTTATAGACTATCTGCAGGAAGGATTTATATGCGATTGGACATGATAAGGCATAACAATAAAGTTATTAGAGTTTATTACTTATTCTAATAAAACTTAAATAAGCTGAATTACCTTTTTCGTCGAAACAGAAAGGTATCCAAGCCCCAAAAGTGAAATCGACGCGCTCACCATGCCTAATGACAATAAGGTTCCTGGCTTTGGGAGGTTCTTCTACCGGGACAGCTGATTTAGAATATGGCTGTAGATAAGATGCCTTGCATCAGTTTAAAATTTTACAAATCAGTACATTTTTAAGCAAATTTCCAAGTTACTAAGTAGTTCTTTACCTTGAGATTCAAAAAATCCACATTTTCATAGATTGAAGTCCGTGCCTCATCTGGGGCCCCACGGCCTCCGTTCAGTTGTTTTACAGCTGATTTCAGCTCTGAGGAAGTAGGAGAGGTCATACTGTTGCCAACACTGGAAACAGTCTTCAAGAGATTTAGAGAGTGCCGTCGTGTGGTGTGAGAACCGTTGACTTCATCCAAAATTGGGCCTTTATTCAACACTATTGCTCTGAAACAGAAACCAGAAGGTTGAAAATGTGTAAGGTTCCCACCAGTTCTATCATAAATTTCTCCGATCAATAAAAAAAATGTAAAATACCAAAACTAATGGCATGCAAATCTATGCTTATTTGCAAGCTAAAAGCATTCACTTCATTAAGCCTACAGATATAGCCTTTCAAACTCATTTAAATTCACCTGTGCAGAGTCCAAGCATCCGATTCAGCGGTCTTTTCGATGTAATTTTTGGGTAAATAGCCACTATTTCCACTCAACCAGGATGTGCCTTCCACCCAGCCATCAGTGCTGTTGCTCAACTGTTCACTGTTAACGTAAACGAAATCACCAATCAAAAGCTCCAGCTCATCGGCGTCTTGGGGAACATGAGAATAGATTACTTTATGAACCTGCCGATAAGAAAGGAAAATAATGATTAGCAATATGTTCAACAAATTATCAGAGGTGGTTCTCCAAATCTCTCTGGACTTTGAACGGAAAATGTTGCGAGATGACGAATTTGGAGGCCAATTTCAGTGAAGTGATAACATGCAATTCAATGAAGATGTCTGATTTTCGAAAAAAAAATCTGGTCATTCTACGGTTTCTACCAACTATTATCAACAAAAAAACATTTTTGTTTGTAAGTTAAAAATTAAAAATTCTATTCTTAGAGAGAAAACATTTGAAAATAAATATTTTTACAGTTCATAATTTTGCTAATAATTCCGACTGTTTAAAATTGTTTTTTAAAACAATCTCAAAAGCATGCTTGTGAGATGGACAAAACATTTTCAGCTATGGTAAAGTTATGTTATGAACTTTTCGCAAATATTAAAGGGACTTGTGCAGAAATGAAAGATTTAGTAACCTTAAATAATCATGATATAAAGTACGTGAACTGTATCGTGAACAAAATTATCTCAAATCTTGCCAAATACAATTAAGCGTTTGCATATCCAAGAGACATTTTGAAAATTTGGGCATTGTTGTGTGTTACGCATACTGGTGTGCTTTACTGTGGTTTGGAAAGGAGCTTTCACCTCATTTCCCGCAATTCTAGGATCCCTGGAATACAATCGTAGTTCCCATCCAGCGATAGCGTCCGTGTGCACGTTCCTGGCGAGTTCATTTAGAGTGTTGTACTGCTCAGTTGGGAACTGATAGGCCAGAGTCAGATGCAGAGCCTTGCTGGGTGGCTCGGCAGTGACGGCTGCAACGATTCAAAAAACGAAACGTTACGAATATGCCTGACCAAACTTCTGGGATACAACAGCACTTCCCGTTACATAAAATTGACAAACTTAACGGAAGCCTGCGATTTAAATGATGATGGGATGCGGGTAAGGAGCTTTGGGGAGCGCTTTGCATTTCTCATGCTGCAAATTTCAGTCTGGGCAGGGATGTAAAAGGGATCTTACGTTTAAATGCGTGCTGCTGCGACAATTTGCGCAGCGTGCCCGACTGGGTCGCGGCGCACCAGGTAAAGCACGCCGAGTTCGTTTCAGCGTGATCGGAGTCAGGAGGGCTCACTATGAGAAAGTGAAAGGGATTTGGTAGATAAGTGAGAAGATCGCATTTTCAAAATCGAAATAGCATTTTTATATGTAGCATGGAAATTGCAGAGCACTAAACGAGTGAAGTTATCCAGTTACTAAAACGATGAAAGATTTGCACGTAAGAAATTATTAGTTCCAGAATTTTTTGGGGGTTTCTTCGACAAGTAACCTTTGTTTGACTATTGGATGTTTTTAGCAAAAAAGTGTTCCTTGTTTAGATTGGTTTCTTGTAAATAACAAGTGACCAATCCAAAAAATAAGGTACGATTGAAGGAAATGTTTTTGAAATTAAAAGAAGAATAAAAACGGGTTTAACAAATAAGATCTGATTGTATATGCAAGTCTGGCACAATATATTTCTTTTTCAGAAAAGAAATGCTTAGAAATAACGACTGGGGTTTCTAAAAAATTAAGAACTGTTTGTTGTAAATGCTACTTTTGGGACATGGGGAAATACCGTAAGACATGATTATCTTTCCCATATGATAAATGATGGGTTTTTATGATTTTTATAGAAATTAAAATCAGTTTTGTCGAAAAACGATGATTTTGAAGGCAAGCGTTGCAGTTTGCCCAAGCCTCACCAGAGGCCAGCACTTACCTTTGCGTTTCAGATACTCGTGCAAATGCTATATGCATGCCTAGCATTTTGCTTCATGAATCAAGTGGAAAATAAAAATCAATATTTCACTAACACGCTCACGCTCGAGCCGCTTATTCATTCATGAGGTGATTTCCAAGAATCGGCGTAAAACGTCGTTGCGGAACAGAACATGGATTGGGGGTTAGGACATTTAAAAGCCCCGTAAATGAGTCGTAAAAGTTTGCACGCGCAACCTAGCAACCGAAGAGGCATGCATGAAAGTTACATTACTGTAGATACCTCGGTTTCCTGGTTGGATCAACAATTCCCAAGAATTGATGGTGAAATAGCTTTTAGGAAGGACAGCAGAGCGAATCAGGGCATGAACGGAGGAGAATATTTAACAACAGAGACAATTTTATCAATCACAACTAGCTTGCTTCAGCTTTCCTTAAAACAAACGCAACAAACACACTGCTTCAATTCTTATTCCAATGGAAATAAATCATCCAATAATTTGAGCACTATTTCTCAAACTTTCTTTAGATTTTCAATGACGAGCATTGAAAATGGAAAATTACATCACATATTTATGGTGGTTTTAATTTCATATCTTCAAAAATGTAATAACTTTTATAGCCCATCTTTTTTAAAATACTTTTCAATTTAATAAAAACTAAAGACAAATTCGCTACGGGTGTTTTCATTAATTGCATACCGGTAGTAATAAAAATGTATTACAGTCTTGCTACAGAGCAAGTCTCACCATATTTTGAAGCATCCTTCACAAACTGCACTGCAAGTTTCTTCAACACTTCAGCCTCTTCGTCAGCCTCAAATAGCCCCAAAAAGTTGGACGAGGTATACAGGTCAAGCGAAAGCTTCTCGGGCAACTCCTGTTGGAACTGCTCTATAAGGTTCTTCAATGCCTGAGTCAGGTGAGGTATGGCAACATCTGGCGCCTGGAATTATTTGTAGATGATTTGTCATTGGGAATTAATCTTTCTGATGGTTTTGATGTCGTTGATGTTTGGGAAGACCAATGAGATATTAGCAAGATAAAATTTCCAAAACAAAAAACCGAATTGGTCAAGCAATTGACAATAAAAGGTAGCTTCAAATAGCGACAGAGAACTGCCAATTCCGATCAGATTCAGGATAGAAAGCTGATGACAAAGCGAGGCTTAAAATGGATTATGTAGATCTAGAGATAAGCAGGCGGTCTCCCATTTAATGTACACGTTTCAATTGCAATTTAAATTTCGGATAAGCTGGGTTTGTCAAACCTGACAACATTTGTTCTGGCAAGTTATAATACCAAAAACCAACAGTTCTGGCAATGTTAATGAAGGAACTTTACTAATCTGGTATGGTATGGTTTTAGAATTCTCTGACCTTTGACCAACCTTAAAAAAAGAACAAAGTGTGATGTGAGGCAGCTGATTGTGAGCTCCGTTGTGACCGCAGCGCAACAGCGACTGCATCCAAAAGTTCTCGAGTTGGTCAAAGAGGTTGCCGATGGGACACAGGTAGACGACATACTCTCGAGGCAACCCAGCGTCAAGCGTGGGGTCATTTACATGAGCCAAGAGCCTGCAGGTAGCACGAAGAACGAACATGACGACTTCCCCACAAAGTGCAAAACAACTCATTGTAACTACTTGTACATGTACAGTATATAAAATTAAATCCCCAGATGTGATAAGCCAATAGAAAAGTAAGATACTGCACCCCACAAGTATAAAGAATTGTCTATTAGGTACAGCAAAATTGAAAGATCTTTCCCTTCCCAACATTACAATGAACAAAAAATAATGACTATAGTTTATCACAGCATTTATCCTATTTTCCATGAAATTGTAATTAAAAGATAAATTCTGTTTACACTAGTCTTGTATTTTCAAAAATGTAATTCCAGCAGTCGTGTCTGACCCTGAGAAGACTATGGAGACCCAGTTGGCCGTGTTTCAGATAGTTTCTGGTTCATTATAGTAGCTTGCAGGACCTTTTTGGATTTCACACTATCTTTTATTACTTTATTTGGAGATGCAATTAAACTTACACTACCTGGTAGGCCTACATGCATATTGTAACCTAATGATTATGTACATTATATGATTTATTGCCATAAGTGAAGGAATGCTGGAAAACTTACCAATCGGCTGCTAATTGGACTCCTCGATTTCCGGTTGCTGCCAGGGCTTTCTCCCTGTTAAAAAAAATGTATAAAATTTGTGTCGTGAAAACTGTTACCACAAATAATATTTTATATCCCCAATTAACCATAGTGCGCTTACATTGTAACATAGGCTATAGCTTATAAAAATACTGAGAAAATCAGTCCCAGCAAATTGTGGGTGCACGAACACCCAAAAATATAATTATTTCATCAATTTAACTAAGCAAGGTTGCTTAGAGGTTAGCATTCTCGTCTTGCAGTTGGTAAACCCAGGTTCGATTCCCGAGTCGGCTATCCTCGATTGTGGTTTTTCATGGTTTCTCACAATTCCTCCAGGCGAATGCTGAGATAGTTCCTATATTAAATCAGCCCTGACCGTAATCCCATCCCATCCTCTTCTTTAGAGTCCCAAATACAGGAAATATAACTAAGTTGTGATGCTGGGGTCCATCATGACCACACTGCTCAGTCTGGCTTAATTTAAACAATGACTTAAATCCCCCCTCCCCTGTCAAATGGTACTACATTATGTACTGACTGCAGGTTAAAGAATTGAATTGAATATACTTATAAGTTTCTTTCTAATTTCTTTAAATTTCCTGATGGCATTTGCATGATGAAGCCATTTTAACGAAACATTGTGAAAGCACTACAATAAATCGGTCATGTTTTGTTAGTCTTGTGATTTTTACGTAAGGTTTGAAAAACTACGAGCCTATAGCCTCAATTAAACGAAACCCAATCATAAACGGGTATCGTACTGTATATAGAAAGTGTGCTAGCATAAACTGCAAAAATTGAATGGATTAATTTTTTTTTTTTTGCAGATGCCAAATAATCGTTTTATGTTTATTTGCATCGTGATTCTTTTTGACAGAACCTGACCCAATTTCTGTGATATCCGCATCAAAAATCTCCGATTCGGTTAGCATAAAAATCAGAATCCGGAAATTAGAGATGTTTTTAAATGGAAATGAAATGTAGGAATTAATTGACTTGGCAACGTGTTGATCTTCGCATTCACCGAATCTATATTTAGACCAAAGTCGAAAACAATTTGCCATGCGAAGCGTGTATTTAATCCTTCCTTGCTGCACCATTGTTTAGTTAGTTGGGACTATTTGAGAACACGCTATATGCTGATTCGGAAAAAAATCCATTATCCATTATATAATGCCTTTGAAAACAAGGAATTTGCTTATATCAGATTTAAAAAAGTTTCACTTAAGGTAAAATATGCGGAGTATATAATTTCGTTTTGCCAATACCAGCGTTTTTTCATCGAGTTTATGCGTAATTTATCCGCTAGGGAAAAAAATTCCATTTGATTTTGTTAACTGCCTATTTCATTACATTTGATTAGATCTCTACATGAGACAAAATTAAACAGCCGAAAGCGAGAAAGTGATTGCTCTTCTTGATGGATTGCTGTGGCTGATGCAAAATCGCGTTAGCTTCGTTTTTTTTTATCATGGAAAAGCAGTGAATTAATCCTCTTCAGTTGTAGACATACGTAACTGGATTGTTTGGAAACAGTGACGCAAGAGTTTGCCCATGAAATGGTGAAATTAATGCAATTTCAGCTATAGTTGTCGACGCAGTTCACTTCATCGGTTTGTTTCAGGAGACACTGAGTCATGGGACTGTACCAGTTACTGGTGTTTCAGTTAAGGACTATACATGTAGGCGTATACATGTATAGTTTTTGAATCGCAGTTCTACAGATGGCGCTCTATTGTATCGAAATATCTTGGCCCAAGATTTCTCGTTGTTGAAATTGCCTTTGATATGTCAATGTGCATGAGACAACGATATCTTCATCATGTTTTAAACGTGTTATTTTTGTGTTTCTAGAGCTTCTTCGTCAATGTATCCGTTATCAACACGTGGCCGAAGCTCGGACTATAAAAACGCGATCGAATATCCGTTCGGTAATGCAGTTTGCTGTCAGGCGGATTCACTTTGAATGGGAAAAATGTGCCGAAGAAATGCAATCGAAGAAATCATGGCCGCAAAGTCTGCGCTGACGTGTAATCGATAGAAAAACTGCGAGGGGAAATTGAAAAGTTTTTTGCAACCAAGTAAAGGTAAGGAAATTGCTGGGGCTGTTATTGGGGAAACCATGGAGTGCCTATCTGGGTGCAAGATTGTTTACGTATGGTTGGGGGGGAAACTGCTGACAGCGTTTGAAGAAAATCATGCCCATCACTTTTGGGTTCTGTTAGGATTTCGGCGATACAGTGATGTGAAAATCCATTTTTTTTTGTTTGTAGTATGGATGTTGTTTATTTACTCCGTTGAACCTTATTCGCTGCTTCTTTCGTCAATAATGAAATTGATCTGTTGAATCGGAGGAATCTTGGGTTGAATATCTCCATGAAATGTTATCTATATGGTAAATTGAGCAGTTACCATAGAAATTACTTTTGGTATCCATGTACGGTATATGTTACCTTTGTTTGCGAAACCATGACAAGAGCAGACTATTCGACGGGAATACAATTGATTTGTAATTGGGTGATGTCTCTGATAATGATTTTCATAAACTAGCTTTTCCACATGTTACCGAGTTCAATCACAAATTGCGTTATACTAAGATGCAGGGTGGCCACAGGTCAAGGAAGTCGGGGAAAAATCAGGGGGAAAAAGTGGTCATTGAAGTCATTGAAATGTCAGGGAAATTTGTGAGTGGTCAGGGAAAGTTTCCCAAATAAAAGCAAAATGCTATCCCTGCACTCAGTCTGCTAGCAACTCCATCCCCAATCCTCTTCAGCTAGACTTGTAACAAAATCTAGTGTTTTGCCAAGCTTCTCATTGTATTATTTTATTTGTCATAACGACTAAAAAATTGATATGCATTAACCAGTAAGTTTTGGTCAGGGAATTTTGGATTTTAGTCAAGGAAAAGTCTGGGAAATTGAAAATGAAAGTTTTGTGGCCACCCTGTAAGCTGTAAAAGCCTTAATGGGACACTCTGTAATTTATCCTTTATTATTCTTATGACCGAGGCCATTATTCACTTATATTTTACTTTTTCAACTTAATAATCGCCGCATGAATGTCAGTTTTCGTCGCTATCTGCTTGACAGACGTCATTATACCTATTCTCGTCATTTACATCATTGACATATACCAACAAAATGACGAACATTGAAGATCGTTCTCATGTGTAGATAATTGAAAAGTTAGGGATTTCAAGGACGTATGGATTTCCTGTTGAATAAAGTCTAAAAAATGTCATTTATAATCTTGGTTTGGTTTTCGGACGAATGCGTTGGTTATTAAGTCGTCCTAGCCCAACTTATTCCGTCATCTCAGCTTAAGAAATTTCTTTCTCGTTTATCGAACATTTATCCACAAAGGCTTCGCTCGAATGCAACTCCAATTTTTCCTTACACCGTTCTCCTCCATTGCATATACTGCAGGCTCATGCCTGAGCAATATACGGAAATTACAGCGCTATTTCTTACATATAGAGATGTCAGAAATCGCACTCTATTTTGAACTGCTGCCCTTTCACTATAGGCTCGCATCTGCGCTGGTATCTTGACATTTTGATTGAAACGGGAAGATAATTCTTCAAGATGTTCCTTCCTTCTATAGGCCTAATGCATCAGATATAACGAAATAGGATGTACATAAATTTGGTGAGAGATGGCCTGTCCCTTGACATTCGAATTGCATCCCCAATTAATTGATCATATACGGAAATAAAAATGGATTCTTGCCAGAAATGTATCTTACTCGTGCGTGTATTTTATAGCACCGCAAGCCAAAATGAGATTTTATCGAGTTTTAAGAATTGGGTATGACAGCGTGGCCACAGGTCAGGGAAGTCAGGGGGGAAAAGTGGTCAGGGAAATGTCATGCAAATTTGTGAGTGGTCAGGGAAATTTTCCCAAATGAAAGCAAAATGCTTTCCTTGCACTCAGTCTGCTAGCAGCTCCATCCCCAATCCTCTT
>JAQGBX010002314.1:0-20909 GCA_034698745.1 Megaphyllum sjaelandicum | reverse complement strand
TTATGTACAGTGAGTTGTTTGAGTTTTATGAATAACACCATGAATAAAATGGTCTGAACATTGTAGTAGCTGTCACCTGTCTTGATTTGAAAATCAACAATTAGGTAAATCAGATCCACGCCTCTCTCTGCTACCAACACAGGGCACTGGCATGGTGTCCTTCTTTTGCTGCCCTGCAAAAGTCGTTGAGGCTGGCCTGCGTATGTGCCGCATGGGGTATGAACTGCCGGTAAAAATTAAGCATCCCGAGGAATTGCCGCAGCTGGCGAATGGTAGCTGGCTCAGGAAAATTGACGATGGCATCCACCTTACTGGAGAGGGGCATAAGGCCATCGGAGGAAACTGTGTACCACAGAAAGGACACTGAGGGTTGCCCAAAGACTCACTTTGCTGGGTTTGTGATGAGGCCAAACTCACGGAGGCGTTGAAATAGCAATCGCAGGTGCTTGAGGTGTTCTTTGGCAGACTTCGATGCTACTAGAATGTCATCCAGGTATTATAGCAGAAGTCGAAGTCGCGGAGGACACTGTCGATGAACTGCTGGAAAGTCTGCGCGGCGTTACTCAACCCGAATGGCATCTGTGTAAACTCGAACAGTCCGAAGGGAGTAGTTACCGCGGTTTTACAGACGTCTTCCGCGGCGACGGGTATCTGATTAAAGGCTTGCACAAGGTCGATGGAGCTGAACATCGTACAGTTGGCCAACTGCTGCACACAGTCCTGGATGTGTGGGACCAGGTAACGATAGGGAAACGTAGCAGCGTTGAGTCGGCGGTAATCGCTGCAGGGGCGCCAGCCACCGCCTTTTTTCGGCCCTATGTGCAGAGGGCTCGCCCAGGGGCTGTCGGAACGCCGGCAGATGCCTTGTTTCAGCATCTCGTCGAACTCTGCTCTAGCCAGGCGGATGCGGTCCGGTAAAAGGCGACGTGGCCGCGCGAACACAGGAGGGCCATTTGTCTATGTGGTGGACGATGGGGTGATTGACTTTACCAGGTGGTCGGGCATGAGTGATGTCCGCGAATTCCAGTAGCAGCTGTGATGCGCAAAGGTCACCATTGACCACGTGGAGATTGAGGGACTGCACTTTCGCTAGATAGCCGCAGCTGGAGAGCAGGGTGAGTCCATTGCGAAGGCACCGACCACGAAGGTTGACCAGCAGGTTAAAGTGGTCAAGGAAGTCTGCACCAATAATCAGGCGGTCAACGCCGGCAACGATGAATTTCCAGTGGAAGTCGCGCATCAAACCGAGGCCGAGTGTCACATCACATGTGCTGTATGTGGGAATCGACGTCCCATTTGCGGCGCTTAGCGTTATGCTACCAGGGCGGCTGCGTTCCATGGCAGTAGGTGGAATGACGGAGACGTCTGCCCCGGTGTCGATTAGGAAGCACCGGCCAGACGTCCGATCTGTGGTGAAAAGGCGACTAGACTTGGCCGAACCACAGGAGCCCAATTCCTGCGGTGGACGTGCTAGTTTTCCTGGTCCTTGAAGGTACAGCGCGTCGTGCAATGTTCCGCAGCGCTACCAAACGTCGCGTAGTACCAGCAGATTCCCGAATCGTCTGTCTGCTGGCTTGCACCTCTGCGCCGGGAGTTAGAACGCAGCCGATGTGTGCACGATCGACGCCTCGGTTCGCGAGAACGCTCCTTTTTTATTCTTCCGACTTCCGTGGTGAGGGATGCGATCATCCTCATGAACTCGGTGATCGTTGATTCCGGCGCAGCTGGTGGTGCAGTCGCGGTTTGAAGTTGGGCCGGTAGCGCAGGCGTAGCTTGCGGCGCACTTAGTGGGCACAGCAAAAGTGCGGCGGACTGGAATAGCTGGTTGGCGAGAGGCATCAACTGTTCGCTGGGCATCGTGAAAAATGGGGGCCAAACCCATGCGGAGGGGGGTGGGAAGTCGCTGTAACCATAGGTTTTTCAATACCGCGTCTGATATCTGCAGCGAGTGGGCTTTGGTGCGCATGGCGTTTAGGAATACCAACTGCTTGTTGAAGCCCATATCCATGCCTGGCATGACTGCGTTGAGTCTAGTGAAATCGGACTCCTTGAACCGGTTGACGAGACGTTCCTTTATAGCTGTAAATTTTCCGGTAGTCGGTGGTGCGCGCACTATGTCCGTAACTTCCCTGAACACGTTGGAGTCCAGGACGTTGACCACGTGGTGGAACTTCGTGGCATCCTTGGTTATCCTGGCGATAACGAAACTTGATTCCAGATGAAGGAATTACCCCTCTACATCTTCAGGCCAGAAGGCTGGGGCCCTGAACCCGAGTCGGCTGATCTGTTGGTCCTCCGGTGCGGTGGTGAGGGTGTCCGTAGTTGGCGTGGCTTCGCTGGATTCCTCGGCGTTGGTTTTACCTCATGATGGTCCACCGGCGATAGGTTGAAACAAAGCAAGTCGTTGCTCGAATATGCCATGTTGCGCTAGTGTTGATTAAGTTGCGGCGATGACCTGGCAGGGTGACGTGGTAGATCCCGTAGAATAGGGGATCGAACGAACGTGTAGGCTGCTACCAACAATGGTAGCAGCCTACACGTTCGGGAGAACGTTCTGTGCGTGACGCGTGACACATAGGGGATTGCACAATTGTGCGGCAAACGTTTTTGCCACGATTTGTAGGCCGCGTGTAATGCGGCGGAGCCTTGCGGTTCAGTGCACGCGCAAGGGGCGCTATGTAAATAACGCTACACACTTATAAAGCTTGAAATAAAAGTTAGAAAACCCACTCAAGTTACCCCTATTGATAATTATTTAATTATCTTCGTTGAAGTATCCGTGAAGGTCAAAATAAGAGTTCAAAGGTCTGGGAATTTTATAACATCAATTTAACTGTGACCTGACTATTGCCTCAATGTGCATCGGCTAGTGTTGTTACAGATAATTCTGTCTGTATTTCGTGTTTTGTGCTTTTTGCTTTTGGTTTATGGTATACACTTTTTTGCAAGTATTTTACATTGCAACCATGAATCGGGACTACTATTTATCAGGGCAGGATTGCTCAACAACGACAAAACTCACTACCGGCGAGAACACCTCGTCGTAGTCGACACCAGAGATTAGTCTGTAGTCTTGCACTATCAGACGGGCTCTGTTTCGTGATAGAACTGCCATTGTTGGTCTTCACCTTGTATACCTACCTTGTACCAAGGACTTTCGCGGTTTTGGGAGTGTTGACCACTTCGAAGATGGCTGTCTTCAATGGTCTGAATCTCCTCACCCACGGCTTGCTCCTAATCCGCACTCTCTGGACTTGCCATGGCATGTTTGTACGACTTTGGTGCACTGGCCGTAAACATACAAATAGGTGAGGGGTCAGCAGCAACGACCACAGCACTGGTCTCCGCTTGATTGTTGGTAGCTGCATCAGGAGGTCATTGACTTGACGTGCCCCCTGCACTTTTACCATCGGAATCTAGAGCTTTCCTATATTGAGCCGCTGTGCTGTTATTGAAGTTGTCATCGATGAATGGCAAGTTCTTATTCTTGTGCCAGCTTCTCGCATCTTTGAGATTCTGTAGTATGTGGCCGACTGGGTTTACATACAAAATATCGATTTTTTCCCTCTTACACCTGACGCTCTTATTTTCTCCACTCTGGTCCAAGTATTTGGAATGGCTATGACGACGTCATCGGATGCAGCTTCATCATCAACGTTAGCAGTTGACTGTGCAAGTTAAACTTTAGCAGGTGAATCATAGTTTCCATAAAATTCTATCTCCTTAGTGTTCTACGCATGTTTCCTGGGATCTGTTGTTTACCTCTGCAATCTGACAGTTCATGGACTCACTGCTTACTTGGATTTGATCGGCAATGGTATCATTCTCAATGATTTTCACAGGTTTGGTCTCCGTCACTCTTCCAGTTGCTGGATCCCAAATCCTGTAACCGATCATCCCTTGTGCATAACCAACCAGTCAACCCTTCCAACTGGTAGTGTCGAGTTTGCCTGACTTCCGCGTGGGATTTTTCAGCACGAAGCTATCAGAGCCGAGCTCTCTCAGATGCTTAACTGTCGGTACTTTACCCACATATAACTCGAATAGTATTGTTATCGATCTTAGAATGGCTGAACCTATTTTTAAGATATGTGAAGTCGACAAACTAATTCACTCCACTGGTTACAATCTTGGTTAAAATCGCCCTGACTCCTTTGATTAATGTGTGGTTGTACGTACGTGCTTGATCCCACTTTGATCCCATTTGGTTCGAGCAGAATTCAAGACCGTTGTCCATCATGACTCTCTTGACTCAATGGTTGGTGAAATTTTCCTGCAAGGAAACGAAGTCGGAGAATTTCTCAAATATTTGCGTCTTCTTCTGCAGGGAAAAACGAAGCAAAATCTGAAATAGTCATCCAGAATGACGAACGCGTAGTGATTCTGTCCAGGTGTCACTACTCGAGCAAGACCCCACAGATCCACATGAATAAGCTCCAAGGGATGTTGCGTCTTAATTTCCACGACTTTCTGAAAAGAACTTTTAGTCATTTTGGTTAAGGCGCAAGACTCACACATGATTAGCTAGCTTCTTCACGTCCAGGCCATCGACCGCTTGCTTCTTTATCAGGCACTCAACTCCTTGCAGGTTTTGAAGCTCTAATATTCGATGCCACAGCATGGTAGAGTCAGTGCTCAATTTACTGGTGCCGAAAAACATCTTTCTTTGGTCGGCAGCAGGCTCCTTTTTTTAAAAATTCTAAGCTAGAGCTGGAAAAATTGAATTGGTGGCGGATAAAATCTGGCCTACCATCTGGCCCGGACAGTTCTGGACAATGGTTCACTTTCTCCTTCCTTGTAGACGATAATCTGCTGATTACCAATGAAGAAAAAGTGTCCCTGTTTTTCCATTTTTCCGATGCTGAGTAAATTGTTATTAAATTTAGGTACGTGCACCGCATCAGTGTTCAATTTTTCCTTGCCATCAGAAACAATCTTTATTCAAATGCTTCCCACTTCAGCTGGAACCAATGATTAACCTTTACCCATCTCCATTGCCTTGAACTTCTTGGAAGTATATGTCTGGAAGAACCTGATTTTACTGCAGATGTGGTCAGTGTCACCAGAATCCAGGTACCAAGCTGTGTTGAAATTACTTGAATTCGAGTTAGTTTGGTGTACTGTACCATTTATTGGTGGGTGACTTTTGATGAATTGTTTAACTTCAGCATTTTCCACCAACGACACAGTCCTGGAAGACAGCAGCGCGGTGGATTTCGAGACAGTTGCACTGTCGGCAGTTACCACTCTGTTAAAGAAAGTTAATCCTCCTAAATAACTTTTGTTTTTTGCAGTTGTTCCAGCATTGGCCCTAACTGCATTGGCTGCTTTTTTCTTGTTTTTCCAGGCGTTTTTGTTAGATCCCTTTTTCTTTGGTGGCTTGGCAAGCTTGTTGGTTGTATTTGGTTGAGATTGTGGTTGAAGCTGTTTCATTTTCTGTCGGCAATCACGGGCTTAATGTCAGACTGCCACAATTATTACAGGTGCTTGTGATTTTGTTGACACCTGTTTTTGGTGCCGACATCCCTTGTTGATTGCAAAAAGCTTTAGTTTCTTCTTGTCCCCTTCCAGTTCCTCTGCGAAGTCCAATTCTCAGATGCTCGGAAATTAGGGCTTCATCAGCTTTTTGACGTGTTAGGGCATTTTTATCAAGTATATGCAGTTCATGTACTACTATCTGGTACTCATCTGACAAAACGTCCATGTATTGAAGGACATGTTTAAAGGGTTTCTCAATGTCAGCGTTTGGGCACTCCTTTGCAACATCATTTACTCGGGTCCCGGACAAAAGGTCCCCGGCCAATTGGCAGGTGGACATAAGGTTGTTATGCAACAAGGTCGCATGGAGACAAGTCGTGTAGCAATAAGGCTGCCAAAAAATAAGGTCGATGGTGAATTATGTAAATTAATAGTTTAAACTCTGCCTAGTTTTTCGAGACATAGACTGATTTATAAATGACATACAAAATAATGTGTATACTTGTAAGGTCTAAGTATCAGTTTAAGAGACTTGAAAAGTTTGGGATTCCTTACAATATCTGCATACTATTTAGTCTTTCGTTGAACTAAAGAATGTTGAAAGAACCGAGCAAGGTGGCTTAGAGGTTAGCATCCTCGTCTTGCATTCGGTAGACTCCGGTTCGATTCCTGAGTCGGCTATCCTTGATTGTGGTTTTCATGGTTTCCCACAATTCATCCAGGCGAATGCTGAGATAGTTCCTATGTTAAATCGGCCATGACCGTCTTCCTATCCTAATCCCATCCCACCCACCTCGTTAAAATCCCAAATACGGGAAAGTTAATTAAATTGTGAATTTGGGGTCAGTCAAATTGTATAATGATCCCCCCCCCCCCCTGCCACATGGTACTGTGTACTGACTGCAGGGTAAAGAATTGAATTGATTTCAGTTTTCTTACACCTTGCCTTTGGGGTTTTCGGGGCAATCAGTGTTACCAGCTCATCATTTCTTGTCGAGTGAACAGTGCTCAGGTCTTAAAGCAATATTCGGAGAATGCTAGGAGACAGGATTTTGCACCGTTGCTCCGCCAACTGCCTTTGTCGTGCACATGCGCATTTGGCTCCTGATAAATTACGTACGTCCAAGTACGCTCGTAAATGCACTTAGCAACCCTTTCACAGGGTAATTCCCTCGTGCTGCCCTTATCTGTAGCGGTGTACTCTTATCCCGTCGGAATTATGCCAGGATAATTGTGAAGAAAAGGCTAACAGACAAAATGCATTTCGCAATTAAAAATAGAAAAGATTTGGGCAAAATGGTCACATCTCTACGGCACCATAAAGTCAATTGGTGTGGAATGCCAAGACTTTTCCATCTCGGTTTCTTCTTGGAAGAAATGGGAAATAAGCCAACTTTAGCCTTCTCTATATGATGACCTTTGCCACGTACGTACAATTTGCTGGGTGCAATCATTTCATCCGAGCTAATTTAGTGTCGAAATTAAGAAGAGAGATAAGTGCAATTACGCCAAATTGAAAAACATTTCAACTATCGATTTTTTTTCAAGAGATGCGCGTGAAGGTTGCCTTAACATTGTGCGGTTACGTTGAGCTAAACTGGCACCAAAAATTTGTCGAGTGATTTTTTAGTTGTTTTCATTTGATAGATTCGTATTTTTTAAATTGAAGGTTAGCGGTTTTGAGGTTGATACGCGTGTGGTGAAACAATTGGAGGAGGTATTTATTTCTTCACTCAATGTATTGCACATGTATAGAATTGTCACCTGCAAATAAAATTTTGCGAAGCGGTTTCTATTGACTCTGAAGATGAGCTTGCAGGTTTCTCTGTAGGCTCCATCAGTGATGGAGATAGAGATGCAATGCGCAAAAAAGAACGTTTTAGCAGATACGGTTATACGTGTATGAACATCCGTCCTTCATGATTTTGCCATCAAAAACACTTGAACCTACTTTGTTTTAAGAGTTCTTCTCCCGAGAATTTCATTACAAGGATTGGTGAACAAATTCAACTGTATTGAACAACTTTCATTCCTCGTCATGTTTTTAGACATTGACGAATGAATTTATGAAATGAGATAAAATATCCCCTTTCAAGAGAGTGATTGATTTCCAAAAAGATATGCATGAATTGATTTGAAAACGATCTATATTTGTTTTTGCCCTCAAGTTACTGTATCAAGAACGCCAATGTTTGTGCTGGATTAGTCCTCTTTTCCTAAATTCTATTACGCTTCTATGCTTAAACTCGTATTGACAGACTACAATACATCCCGAAGCCTGAATAACATTTCATTCATTTTGTAAAGACGCATGGTAAAAATGTTTCTAAACGGTGCGATAAAAAGGGGCTTTTAAGTCATGATAACTCTTTGCGCTGGTGTTCCCCCTTGAAGATATGTAAATGGACCAGATATAGTATACGGTTTCACGATTCATGGAATCATGAAGCTTCTAATCTATATTTATTGAATAATTTTAAATTGATGTGTCCTCCATGCTGGTATTTTATACTAATCTCTAGTGAAAATTCGTGAAGTAATCGTTAGCCGTTGATGACAAACGTCTGAAATCATTCTTATGCATGTTTTATTTTGGAAGATTTTGACAAAACTGTACCAAATGTACATGTATGAGATGTGTGCATCAGTATAAAAGTATCGGTATCTTAAAGTGAAAAAGCAGTCATCTTTCGCAGTTGAATACATTGACTGTCAAAGTCTCTATTTTTGTCACGTTTTGACTATTGGAATAACATACCGTTTTATAGTGCAACAGTTCCCTTATATTTTTGAGATTTTATTGATGTTTCGATCGAGTAGGCTTACCTTTTTGTCTCCGCCCTCTACACACATAGTATTTTGACATGTGTTGTGCCTTGGGAAATCATTGACTGATGCAGGAACTTTTCTGCGGGTTGTTTTTTTGTGGGTTTTTTTTTTCCCTTTTATAGTACTGTTGTATGCCTCATTCCTGTTGCAGCCGAGAACAACATAGCGTCCGGCCAAAGATGTCCTACTAAAAATCAAATTTATTTTTGACATCGTGTTGCAATAGCTATTGTCATGGGGTTTTTCAACTTTGGCCCTTTTCCATTTATTTATTTATCGATTTCATTAAATAAATTAAAGGTTTACCGGATTTCAAACGTTGTGTAGCTCATTTTTAGAAACAGTTTTGGGCTTGTTGCAAATAAATATGAAATCACATAGCAGTCGTATTATTAGTCCCTAAATTACACAATTTTTAAGGAAATCTGCATTCGTATTAAATTACGCACATTTACATTTCAGAAATTATACTTCCAAATAAGACATGTGAGACGGCCAAGGTCGCCTCACACGACCCCAGGGTCGTCGGAAAAAGGCGCCGGACGTCAAGTTATGCAAGGTTTCCAAACTGCAATATTTTGGAATGCAGTTTGGAATTCTACAAATTTTGAGTCCCAGCCACCTGGTGAGAAACCGAGGTCAGCTGGGCAGAGGAAAAAGAAAATTAAGGCAGAAGAGGATCAGCCGAAAAGCCGGAAGGACGTGCGTCCCAAAGTGCGTCCAAGTAAGGAAGGGAGTCCAGCCAGGTCGAGAGCAGGACCGTCACCCATCCCACGGAAACGACGACGCAACCGGTCGGGGTTCACCAGTGCTTCGGTAGACCAGCCCCATGCTACGAACCTCTCTCCGTCCAGATGCGATGTCGCCGCCCTGGACGTGATACCACCCACCTGGAGTCGTAGAGGAGAATCCAGTCAACGTCCCAGGAAGCCAGGTGAAGAAGTCGTCATTGACTGTACGCGACGCGTTACCTACGGGTCGATCCAAGGGACTGACCACTCGTAGAAGGCGATCGAGAAGAGCGCCCGTGTCCAAGAATTCGCGACGCGCCTGACGCTGTACCGCGCGAACGGAACCACGCGTCCGGAACAGTTCTTCCGGACGACCTGAAAGTTTTCTTTTGCATAAATGTTTGCGTAAATAAATTGTTTTTCCATCGCAGCCCGTCTCCTGTCTCACAAAGTACGCATCCGTCTTAGCAAAAGAGCTATAGGTCAAGAATTTAGAATGGTTAAGCCTACTTCTAGAGTTATTATTAGAGGGAAGCATCTATGAAGCAATATTGTAAAAAACAACAACATCGTTTTGAGGTTACAATATAATACAACAAATGATGAGAGTGTGTTCCAAAAATATTATGTTTACGCAAAGTCTGTCCCACATTCAAAAAAGCATTAAACAAAAATTACTAGAAAAGATTGGTTAATTAGTATGGCACATTCAAAAACATAAGTTGCACATTGTAAAGATAGCGCTGCAGTCGCAGGAAGGCAAATGGCATCCAAGTAGTTCACATTTGTTTTTTGAATGCCCGAAATCAGTGTTTGGCCTATAATTTTTATAAAACGAATTATTGAATAAATAAATTGTCTCAGTACAATTTAGTTATTTCGGTAAATTAATGCATTCGAAAAAGTTTAAAATATGCTCATATTTTTTCAAATTTTTGTATAAATGACATCAGATATGGCATATATGACCACATATGACATACTGTACACAGTACGTCACGCATAACCTTTCCCACCAAGTGCTTTATAATAAATTATTAAATTGCAAATGAATTTTGTTCATATTAACTCTTGATTACATTATTATAAGTTCTAATATTATTATTTTAAATAGCCTAAAATCAAAGGTATTTTTGTTTAAGTTTATATACTGCGCATAAAGATAACTGTTGCAAAAACGTCGTTTTATCTGAGAATTATCCTTCGATTACCCTTTTTTGATGTGTGCGGGAACATATACCTGAGAGAGATATACCCAGGTATATTACGAAGATCGATCTATCAGCGCTTCCTTTGTTGGGGCTGATAGGTACGAGGTAATCGTCCGCTTTTGCCAATGTTGACAATATAAAAATGTGAGCTTGCTGCCCCTTACAGGTAGCAATGCATCGATGCCTTGCTGAGAAGCCCGCAATCGTTGATGGTATGGGGCGCTTCCCCAAGATGCACTGCGATGCGGTGGCTGCGAAAGTAAATACGGCGAAATCGAGCGAAGTGCCGATTTCGAAGTCTTGTAGCTTGGATTCGCGGCTAGATACTTAGGATCTGTAAACGCGGACTTGGAGCTAACAAAACGAAGATCATTTAAGCAAAATCTGGATTTATTTCGAGCACTAGAAGTTAGTTGAAAATACAAAAGCGCGACTTGAATTTTACATAACGCGTTTCACAAAATTTGTTAAAGTTTAGAAAATTAACAACTTGCGGCGTGACAGGGTGTACCGACCTGATCACGCACGTTAAGGACAATGTAAGGAGTCACAAAATGTGCTTCCTTAAATACAAGAAGTTCGGATAAAGTTCCCAAACCAGCTATCCAATGAAATTGCTAAAAAGATGTTTTTCAGAATATTATTGGCCACTTCTGGTTTCAGGGTGTTTTTCCCAGGAAATTTCTCGGTTGACAAATTTCTACTAAAATTGTATTTCATGTTCTCTAATTACAGGTAAGTCGAAAATTGGTGTTCCACTCCCAACCTCCTTCTTCTTTTCAGGGTTAAGGTCGGTAGGGTGGAACCGGGAAGGCGGCCTACTGCCCACCCCCAAGGTAGGATTAACATCCTTTGTTTAAACTTCCCCAAATGGACTATAATTGTTCTGTTTTTCTAACAGTTCCGGGTGTCTTGGCACCGAGATAATTATGTCTTTTGGGAGAGAATAATTTTCAACCATTTTAGATTTATAAAATTCGCGAATAATCTCATATGTGATTATTTTAGCATTTATAAATTATCTTATCATCCACAAAATTCCAGCTTTGCAATTATTATCTGATAAAAATGGTTAAAATGTGTGCGGTTCCACATGTACGTTTGTTATCATTAAAAACGTTACATTTGGTTCAGTATATACATGTATGTTTCAAAATTTACCTTTTTTTATAAAAGAGCAGTTTTACAGTAGCAATATTAATACACCTAGTAAAATTGCATACCTTTATTAACACATGTTTTAACAGGAAACAAGCTTTTTCAAATTTGCTTAAATATGAGTACGCTTCACATGTGTTTATTGGACGAAGCAAGACTTGAATAAAAATATTTTGTAATTTATAATTTTATAATTTAACGGCACCAAAAACAGTTCCATTATTAAATAAAATATTTTTATAAAACTATTGTTGTAAAATCTTACTTAAATAGTAAATAGTAAATAGTAAATGTCAAAATGTTGACACTTTTTGCAGATCTTATATCTGCATTATATTGTTGAAACGAATTCATTTTTTTTTTCTAATCTAGTTTGTGATAAGATATAAAATGAACCCGGAGCCTTTCTATCGAAGCTATGTATAATGATAAGAAATTACAAGAAAACCTTCATGAACGCTTAAAATTGTCATATACAAGAATATCAGTTAAATTTCGTCATACAATACCTCGTTCATTGTTCATTTTATGTTTTTCCAACATGGCACGTAGTTCAAAGATACTCCCTAGTAAGTATACATTTGATACCATTAACATTAAATGATAAAAAGGCTCATAAAGTTACACCGTATAATTAACATAAATATAATTATGAGAATTGGAAAATGATTTCGTTAGCAGACTACTTAGACAACGTTTTCTATAATAGGCATTGAGAAAGCTAAGCTGCATGCTGTTTTGCAAAGTGTTGAGTTTGCGAACATGGATGAGGTTGAACCGTACACGTGTAGCAATTGTGGACAAGTCGCCCTTTATCATTACTCGGCCACTTGCAAACACGTATTTTGCGGAAAATGCCATGGACAATTCCACGGTAAATCATGTCCAATCGAAAACTGCATCAACAAATTCATCGATAAAGTAAGCCAAATTTATAATTATTTTGCTAGATACACAATGTTGTTAATGTTAAAGTAATGTTTATCATTTTCTTATTTAGTGTTTTTTAAACACATTTTGTTTTCTTGGCAGATTATACAGAATCTCGAATTCGAATATGGCATTTACGATTTGAAAGCACGTTGCAAATTTCACAAATTTGGATGTAAAGAAACTGTAACTTTAGCTGATCTGATGGTAAGCTATAAATTCCTGCTAGTATTGAAACAATATATTTAAGGTATTTATTTCCTTTGTTTATGCTTTTATTGTTGTTTATAAATCGAAGGTGCATCAAACCAAGTGCAAGTTTAACGTTAAGAATCTGCTACCAAAAGTGTGGGTTCCTCCTCAAGGATATGAATACACCAAACAGGTAATATTAAGATAAATTGTATACTTCTAATTAAGAGATACACACATTTTCTAATTTTTAAAAACGATCCAATAGAAACTTGTGATTTTTCATAAAAATATTAGAAGCGTTCATTAACCATGAAATACAAGTATTATTTATGGGATTTTTTTAATTGTTTCCATAAAACTAAATATTATCAACACGTTAAAGTATTTTAAAATTTAAAGAAAATTTGAAGAATAATTTTACAAATTGTTTCCATTTAATCAATTGTATTGATAAAGCGATAGAGGCGATAGAATGATACTGATTACTGATTATTGTTAATAGGCATAGTTGGTTAATATTATCATTAAAAAATTAAAATATACATAAAAACACAAAAAATAAATTAAAAATAAAAATGTAACACTATTAAATTAAAATAATTTTATCGTTTAAATTTAAATAACACGCATACATGTAGGTATTCATAAAAACGTGCTATAACTAATATTGGTTTTTTGATTCAGTTGAGATATTGAAAATCATTATTTAATATATGAAAATTTAAATTTTAAAGAAGTTATGCCAGCATGGAATAATTACCTCATTATTTCATTTCTAATTAAAAAATATTTAATTCAGCTCGAAGAAGACATGGCAAAGGTGAAAACCAAACTTCAAGATTTACAAGATAAAACTGAGAACGATTTGAAAACAAACATAGAAATTTTGGAAAGCAAAATGTTGAAGTCCAATGCTCAGAAAGAAAATTTAGCGATGAAACTAGATTCAAAAACTAAAGATTTTGAAAATGAAATTAAAAAATTAAGCAAAAGACAAGATGAACTCGAAGCAAACGTTTCCACAAAAATCAGTGAAAAAGTAGAAGAACTTTCGAAAGAGTTGTTCAAATCAATTGGCGAGGAAAGCAAGAAAATGAGCACCAAACTTGATGCAAAAACAAGAAACTTGGAAAACGAAATCCAGAGACGGCAAGAGGATCTTGTAAAAAGTACAGATTTTAAATTTCGTGAAAAATCAACTGAAATTTCCACAAAATTAGAAAGTTATGAAAACTCCTTTGATGCAAAGTTTGATGAAAAGAGCAATGTGCTAAAAATATCGTTTGAAAACGACCTCTGCTTGGTTAGGAAAGAAATGAAGTCGAAGATAGTGGACGATCATAGCGATATTTCTGAAGGTAAAGAAATATCATACAGGTTGTATTTTTAAAAAATATGTCTAATAATACATTAAAATTAGTGTATTTTATGAACACTATAACACAAAGCAATTCGACAACAATTCATAGACATTACATGATAGCACCATTGATAAATACTTTACCAAACCACATCTATCTTATGTCATAATGCATTCCAGAAAAATGATCATACATTGAAATAAATCTTTTACATGGGAATTATTGCTTAATATTATATACGTTTGTTATTCACAATATCATAAAAAAACATTTGGGATAACATGTAAGAAATGGCAGAAAACGTCTTCATTACATTTGTTTATTTTACCACAATTTATTAAAACTAAATTTAAACTCATTAAAACTGTATCTAATTACTCTAAAATTTAAAAAATATCTCAATTAAATAATTCTGTATGTAAATTCGGCTATCTTTGTAACTTAAGAGGGGGAATTTAAAGGAATACGCCATGTGAAGATTCTTCATATAAATAATTGTAGCATGTCTGCATGGTTTATTCTTTGCTTTATAACTATTTAAAATTATGTTAAAACGAATATTAAGATTGGTAAAAAGTTTTCCAACTAATACCTTGTTCCAACTAAGTTCTTGTTTTCAATTCGAGCTGATTAACAACAGAAATAGAATTTCAGGGTATTTAAAAGCTATAGCGATTTTTTTTGTTATTAATAATAAAATTATTACATAAATGTATATGTACGGAGTTTCATAAAATAATTATTTATAATTGGCATCAAGTTGAGCCACATCAGTTTAAAGTTGTAAACAAAACGTTGTTATACAAGGTCGGAAACTCAAATCACGACACTTGAAAACTTGGTCAGAAGTTTATTATCGGTGGTACAAGTTTGAAAACTTGATTCATTAGAGTTAAAACTTTGAAACAACCTGAAGTTAAAAACGTTTAATTCAAGACACTTGAAAACTTAGCTACACAAGTTTGAAAACACAGCCTAAAGTTTCATAAATACAGTTTCTAAACGTGTGTCTTCGATTTGTTTTCAACTTTAGGGTATGTTTTCAAGTTTTAAGTTTCAAGTTTTTAAACTCGTGCAACTAATATTTGCTTTCAACTTCAGCCAATGCTTTCAAGTGTCTTGAATTAAAAGTTTGCAAACTTGTGGATCTAAGATTAGTTTTTTACATCAGATAGTTTTTTTAAATTTAAAGTTTCATAAATCGTCTGAAGATGAAAACAAATTTTAATAACACGAGTTTGAAAACTTGAGTCATGAAACTATTAAATCTTAAAACTTTATTCCGGAAAACAAGTCATACACGTACAACTCAATGTATTTTATTGAACATTTCTCAAATATTTAACAATGTTAAAGTACCCATTAGTGAACTAGGAGACATGCACAAAATAATCCGAGAAGCATGAAATAAGCATGAAATGAGTTTATTATTTCCAAACAATCATTAATACGTCGATATTTTATTCAATTATAGACAATCTACTGAAGCTCAAAACAGGGCTAATGAAAGAAATATACGAGAAAGTTAGGACAATTACAAATTCCACGACAAACGTTCATTGGAGAATTGGGGATTGGCGAGAAGCTCAGAAGAAGGGCGAAGATATTTTCAGCAAAGTTTTCCAAACAAGGGACCATGATTTAAAAATGAGGGGAAAAATCATGTTTAAAGATGGCTACATCTATCCGTGGGTTGAATTTGTTTACGAAACAAACCCTCCAAAGCCGTATTCATTTGTATACCATCATCGGAGGACATTCAGCATTAGAATTAAAAAAGATAACAATGAAACTAAGGAAATTCAATGTGTGCAGGAACCTAGATTTAACAAGAAAGACGCAACATCGTGGATGACAAAAAGTAAGATGTTAGATTGTTCACGATGCAAGTTTTTCGATGCAAACGCCATTGACATCCAAATCAACATAGAGCCCCTGGACATTTTGTATAAAGATTTTCATTCTAAAAATGGTGTTTTGGTTTGGAAGTTGAAAAATTATAATCAGAAAAAGCGAGATGGAATCGAGTTTGGCAACCCCGTGTGGAGCGAATACTTTTATTATTTAACGAATAGATTCAAAGTTGGCTTGAATTTCCACGGTGCCAAGATGAGATTGAATTTATATCTGATCCACGGTGAAGTTAACACGAAGGTGCCCAGTTATAAGACGACATGCATGATTTTAGATCAGTCCGATTCGGGAAAAAATGTAGTAAAATGTAAACCCAAAATGCCTTTAGAGTGGACTAGATCTTCGGCTTGTCATTTAAGCAATTTTAAAAATGACGAAATTGAGACCTCGACTTGTTTAAAAGATGATAGTATTATCATAAAAGTAATAATCAAAAAAGTTGTTAAACCTTAAATATGGGAATTTTTACTATGTGTGACAACTTTGACTGGTATATGTGTTAGAAATGAACTTCTTATTAGAAATGATTATCGTATACTCTATTAAATTGAACAAGAAATGTCATATGACTTCTGCCTCTGCAGTTTAATCAAACAAACTTCTTAAAACTTCTGGTAACGCTGTTGACTTTGTCTTTATGGTCAACTCTAAGAAAATTCAATAAAAAATTTAAAAAGTAACGGAAAAATTGAAAGAAATTCAACTTTACATCCGCAACATACTTCGAATTTTAAATTTATTTCGTAATGGATACCACGTGTTTTTTTCATTATAAATTAATTTGTTCCATCCTGAAATGGAATCAAGCAGCCATTTTTCACTCTGATGTTCAAGTCAGTTCCATTTTAAATAATGAACCGTATCAACATTTTTTACATTTACAAGAAAGGATGTATCTAGTAATTTACAATTACATACATTGTACGTGCATATGATAATAAATGGTTATTAAAAGTTATTCATTTAATTATTTCAATACTATTGTTTAGATAATTTTATTACGTCAAATTATTTAATTAATACCATTCTTTCATTTGGTACTTTTTGATCACATGACTTTATAGGGTGTCCATGCATTCATTGAATTTTAAATTTGAAAAAATCATTTACATATTGATTTCATCAAAGATAGATATGAGAAGCATACATGTACAGTATCACTCCTGCAAACATTAGGTAAACTTAGACAGAAGCTTTACGAATGGCACTTTTGCAGTTTGAAGTCACGTCTGAAAATAAAGAGGACAATTGATTGAAAAAAACTTATCAAGGTTGTCGTGGTTACCAATCCATTAAAATGCATTCATTTTGCACACACGAATTCAGGACTTTCAAAAGTGCTATTTGTGTAGCTCTTGTTTCAGTACCCCTATTGTTTTTTGCATTGCAAATTTATAGGTTGCGCTGTTACATATCTTCAAGAGTGTCAACATTGTCACCATCTTGATGAACTGTAATCACGTGAAAAATCATGGACAAATTTAGAAAAGTTTAGACTACTTGGAATAGAGCAAAACTGTAAGTCAAACATTGCTGAAGTGGATTAAGTGCTATAGTGGGCGACCAAAAATACAAATATTTAAAAAATCAACATTAGCAGAGCAATGGACCGGCCACGAAATGTTGTGAACATTTGAAACTCACAGATTCACATATAATTCAGACTACTTCCTAAAAGTAGAATTACCAGAAATGACGTTAAAAAATGCAACATTTTCGTAGAAATAAAAGGTTTTTTGGAAATGTAAAGGAGATAGGAAAATTAAGCGTCGAAGTTTATGATAAATATTTGTTAAAATCGATATATTTTTTTCTATAATACTTAGTGATAAGATAACTAAAGCGAACCCGGATCTAAGCTCTTTCATCGAAACTTTTCTAATGATAAGAAGTCACAAAGATCATCACGTGATTTATCAAATCACTCGAACACCAGTTAAATGTCAGGAAAGACTGTTCATTGTTCAATACGTGCTGTGCCAACATGGAACTAAGTTCCAAGATACTTTCAAGTAAGTATACATCATCATCAACCATCAACCATATACAACCATCATCATCAATATGTAAAAAGACCCATAAATTACATTGTGTAATAAGCAGTAAACTATTTTTATTAATTGAAAAATACTTTCATGCTATCTGACTATTTAAAAAAACTTTTCTAAAATAGGCATTGAGAAAGCTCGGCTGCAAGCTGTTTAAACAGCGTAGAGTTTGCGAACATTGATGAGGTTGAACCGTACAAATGCTGCAATTGTGGACAAGTTGCACTTTATCATTACTCGGCCACTTGCAATCATGTATTTTGCGGGAAATGCCATGGACAGTTTCACGGAAAATCATGTCCCATGGAAGGTTGTTCCAACAAATTCATCGATGAAGTAAGTTTCATTGTAAAAATTTGACCAAAATTCGAGCATATTCCAAAAATAATGTTGTCATAGATAAAGTCATACTTAATTAAGCATTTCGTTATTTAGTTTGTTTTTCAATTCCTTTTGTTTTCATTATAGATTTCGCAGAATTTAAAATTTACAATTTGAAAACACTTTGCAAGTTTCACAACTACGGATGCAAAGAAACGGTAACTTTAGCTAATTTGCTGGTAAGTAATGTATTTCTGGGTAAATGTAATATAAATATATGTAAGAAAATATATTTTTAAACATTTTTAAATTGCGCATTTGTCCTTTATGTTCATTTTAAACCGATAGGAGCATCAAAACAAGTGCAAAGTTAATCTTAAGAATTTAAAACCAAAAGTGTGGGTTCCTCCTAGAGGATACGAAAACACAAAACAGGTAAATTTAATATAAGTTACAAATTTCCATAAAATAAAGTTGTGTTAATTTTCGAAGAAACAGTTTAACAGAAACTTGTGATTTTCCATAAAAAATTTAGAAAGTACCAAAGATATTGAACTATTTTGAATGGTAATATTTGTATACCGGGTTGTCCATTTATCATGATTGGTCCAATATCTTTTAAAATTAATAGTAAATCGTAAAATTTATCAAACTGCAAAATAATAAAATCAACTTGCCTTTTAAATTATGTGAAAATGAAGGGGGCTTCCCTCGGGGCTTCCGGTCCCCCTATGTGGGATCCAGGGGTCTCTTAAGAATTTTCAATGGGACCCCCCATTTTTTTGCAAATTATGAATCTGCGCTTAAAACAAAATAAGTTTTATCTAAAAGATTTTTTTGGCATCATCTTCAATGTTGCTGTAATCGATGCCCGAAATCGTGGAATATACCATTCACTTTTTTCAACATGTAGCAGTGCAATGCCTGTTGAAAAAAATAAATGGCGTATTACGTACACTATTTCGGATATCGATTACAGCAACATCTAAGATAATGCCAAAAAATACCCATTTTAGACAAAACTTATTGTGTTTTAAGTAAAAATACGGATCTCTCTATTTAAAGTTACAAAGGGACCCCGGACCCCCATAGGAAGACCCTTCATTCTTGCATAATTTAAAAGGCAAGTTAATATTATTAATTTGAATAAAAGATTTATTTTGGCATCATCTTAAATATTGCTGTAACCGATGTCCGAAATCGTGTAATACTCCATTCACTTTTTTAACAGGCATATTGCATTGCTACCTGTTTAAAAAAGTGAATGGAATATATTACATTTTTTGCAAAAAAAAATGGGGGGTCCCATTGAAAATTCTTAAGAGACCCCTGTATCCCTCATAGGGGGACCGGAAACCCCCTTCATTTTCACGTAATTTAAAAGGCAAGTTGATTTTATTATTTTGCAGTTTGATAAATTTTACGATTTACCATTAATTTTAAATTGGACCAATCATGATAAATGGACCACCCGGTATATCGATTTAATATAATTTTTATTCATCATATTAAACTAATGAAAATCATATAATAAATTGAGATTTTACATTTAAAGATAGTATGCAATCATGGAATCAATACTTCATCGTTTAATTTCTAAATAAAATTTCTATAATTTAGCTCGAAGAAGAATTGGTCATGGTGAATTCCATGCTTAAAGGTTTAGAAGATAAAGCAGAGAAAGCCGAGGACAATTTGAAAGAAAACATCGAGATTTTAAAAGCTCAAATCTTACAGTTAAATTACCAGAAAGAAAATGAAGCTACGAATGAAGAAGTGTCCAGATTAATAGACAATAAAGTCCAACAACTGATCATCGACCTTTCATTTAACATCTCGGAACAAATCAACAAGAAACTAGATTCAAAATCTAACGATTTGAAAAATGAAATCGAACGATCTTTTGAAACCATTAAAGGTGAATTCGAGTTGCATCTAGATACAAAAATACGTGAAAAAACGGAAGAACTTTCGATGCAATTGACAAAATCAACTGACGAGGAAAGCGAGAGAATGGGCAAAATGATTGATTCAAAAACAAGAATTTTGGAAAACGAAATCCACAAATGGCAAGAAGATTTCGTAGAAAGTACCGATTTTAAATTTAGTGAAAAATCAAATGTAATTTCAACAATATTAGAAAATTATGCAAACTCCTTCGATGTAATGTTTGTTGAAATGAGCAATGTGCTAAAAACATCATTTGAAAGCGACCTCTGCTTACTGAAGTTCAAGATAGAAGAAAATGCTGAAATTATCATCAAAAAAGTAGATGAAAAGAGCGGTATTTCTGAAGGTAAAGTTGATAAAAATATTTGAAACTAGCGGTAATACCCGGCCTTGCACGGGTTAAAATTGTTGTTTGATTTTCTAACCACTTTTATGCGATAAGGGGTTAGATTTAGCTGTCCTTTGTCTCCAAAAGATGGCGCTATATGACCTGGATACATCCCGGATGGGGGAAGGGAAACTTGTTTGACAGTTTTATGGCCCGTTGCAAATTTAAAAAGATGTATGGCCTTGTTATTCCCCTCGGAGTTCACGCTCCGGGGAAGTAGGGGGGTGTGCCATGAGTGGCCAATCATATGGATTTGCCAAGCTCAAAGGAGACCATCCACAAAACCAAGATGGCGTCGTTTTCTATTTTATATATATATACTAGCGGAAAGGCCCGGCTTTGCCCGGGCTATACTTCCTCCCCCAGTATCATCTCTTCCAATTCACTATTTCAAC
>JAQGBX010002313.1:0-20915 GCA_034698745.1 Megaphyllum sjaelandicum | reverse complement strand
GGATGAATAAACATCCATCGGCTCATTCTGGAGTCCTCCGTTGGAAAGGAGTATACCTATCTATCTATCTATCTATCCAATTGTTTGCCCGCTGGTGGCGCTAGTGGTCGAAAGCAAATTTCTTACTGAAAAAAGTGCCAACGAATTCCCACCCTAACGAATGAATTCAAAAACTGCTTACTGTTTGAACAAATTTAATGCATGTTAAATTGAAATGTAAGCAGTTATAGAAGCCTAAGGTGCCATTCAAAAAAGGACGCCTCTATTTTTTTAAAAAAAATTAAACCCCCCCCTTGCCCTCAGTCCGCTTTGAGTCCGTCCGTTCAATCAGGACCCCCTAGAGCTCCCCCTCTCCTCATTCGGACGTCTAAAACTTAAAAAAAAATGTCCTAGATTTTCTAGATTTTTTAAGTTTTGCAAATTTATACTCGGAAAACGGAAATTTTATGCTCTAAAAAGCTTGAGAATTGTGCAAATTTCTCCTAGGAAGCTGTTGAAAATCTAACGAATCTGTACTCGGAAAAAGTTGAAATTGTTGAAGATTTATACTTGGAAAATAAGTTGAAAGTTTTTCGAGTATATGCTTGAGAAAAATTAAACTTTTGCAAATTTGTATTGAGAAAATTTTACAGTTTGCGAATGAACCCTGATCTTTCAAGTATCTGACGTTTTCCAGAAGGTACCCCGTTTACTGACTTATGCAATTTGTAACACATAACCTGCATGTAGAAGACATTGCGCTCAATTTCCCTTCTACTTCGAGAACATATTTTATTTGGCATTTCTTTTATCGAGTGGAAGTCAAAGATAGCCATACCCCCTCCCTCCCCTTTCTGCATTGTGTCTGTGAGTTAAACAATTATCGCGTCTATACATGAGGACGCCTTTTTTGAATGGTCCCTATCTATATTCGTTTCAGTTTTTTTCAATATTTAGTTAAAAAAATACGTGTACATGAACTAATGTTTCGTTTATTGTAGGTTAAAAAAAATGCTATGCTTACTGCCTTGATGAATTTCTCGTCACACTGCACTTGGTTAGTCTGAAATCATTTAACACGTTTTCGTATACATTTTCGCAAATATTCATAAGTTAAAATAGCTTTTCAACACTAACAATCTATACGAACCTCAGCGTCCTGGCCAGAAACCACTGCAGCGGCGAAAGCCAGAAATGCGAGGCGGATGACAAACTTCATGTTTATTAGTTGCTGTTGCAATGATATATCGTTCGGCTGTTGGAACCGAATTTATACGAAATCGTGGAATACATATTTCATTCATGTGATCACTAAACGCACATCAATTGCAAACGCAATTATAGTGATTTCCTGATGATGAGAACCAGAAAAGGGCTTTTTGAGAACAACTAAGCATAACCAAAATATGCTTGCATATTTTATATTTATAAGCGGCATTGGTGGACAATGAAATTCGGCTAATGGTAAATCGCTTTTTTTAACACGCGCATGTTTTATTGTAAAAAGGCTGAATTGCGTGTATATGGTCCTCGAATATTGCATCCAGGCCATTTATACTGAAATACACAAAAATGATATGGAATTAACGAAGGAGGTTAAATTACTTTTGCAATATTATATCTGCACTCGTCCTACAGAATAGTAGAACGCACGACAATGTGTATAACTCGAATGATTTTAAATTCTATTGAAAAACATATTTTCTATACATTTTGTTGAATAGAAAGCATAAGTTCTTGTCATTCTGCATGATATTGGAAAATTAGAGCATTAGACAAGGTTGAGTCACTGAGACAGTGCGGACTGGGGAAGGGAGGAAGCCTTAAGCTTCACGAAATTCCATTTTGCAATGATGTTGGGGTCCACACTAACGCGGTGGTAATTACCAAATAATTTGGGTTGATGGATTACACCCCCCTACCACATGATATTTATTTACTGATAGTAGGGTACTGAGTTGAATTAATTTGAATTGAGGCCGGTATGTCAAATTCAGGTGTCCACTCTGCATGGGTCTTTAATTAACCACGTATAGAAGCATTAGTTTAAGATCATGACAACATAAATATGTTGGATTTCCTCTATACATATTCTTTCATGATTTTTCCAGACATTTTCAAATTTCCTGACTTTTCCAGATTTTGTAGGTCTGCGGGTACCCTCGTCTATTATCAAAAAAAACAAAAAAAAAACAAACAAAAACAATTAACAACCAAAAAAAAACCTTTATTTTGTTGTGTGCATTTTTTGTAGTCAAGTGTGTGCTTCGCTCAAAAACGTGCAAGCCTCGGAAATTTGTTCGAGACAATCAACGCCCAGTCTTCTCTTACCATGCATCTTTCTCACTACCAACGTTTATTTCTCAACTATATCCTCGCGTAATCCGAACGTTTGGATATTAGGCCTACTTACGCATTTTTGCTCCTAAAATGCCTTTAAAAGATTAAAAAAACCGCTGCTGATCTATATAGTACTATCTCAGAGGACGTACTCCATCTTGGCACACCAATTTTAACTTTTTAAGCACTTGTAACTTTTAAAATTTATCTTTTAATATTGAAAGTCTAGCTTAAATACCCAGGTTTACTTAAACAACTGAAATTAATATTTCTGTGAAATTAATCAACGATTCCAGATATTTACATGCACAAGCATAATTTGTTTTGCGCAGTACAGTATTGCGCTAATAAACATTTGAGGAGCCGTATATATATAGGATTTCATATCATTTCAGTGCCGTTTTTCAGTTTGACTTTCCCGAAGTCTAGTTTTCCCTTTATCTAGACAGTTTAAAGTTACTTTCATCGCAAAACTTCCTGCTAACAACTTACGAGTGCCGGATACATGTACGTGCACAATTGCATATACCACAAGCGCAAAAACCCGGCCTTGCCCGGGTAATAAATGCTGTTTGATTTTCTAACATCTTTTATGCGAGAAGGAGTTAGATTTAGTTGTATTTGTCTTCAAAAGATGGAGATATATGATATAAATACACTCCGGATGGGGGGAGAGGCAGTTTTATGGCCCCGTGGTAAACTGAAAAGATTAATGGCCTTGGAATTCCCTACGGAGTTAACGTTCTTGGGGGGTGTGCCATGCATGAGTGCAATCATATCAAAGCTAGCCAGCCAGCCAGCCAGTCAGCAGGTGACGAAAAAGATGGCGTCGTTTTATATATATATATATGTGTGTGTGTGTAAATTAGAACGCGAACCAGAATCCAAAACGCATGATATTGTAGCGCCTTTGAAAACACTGAACGGTACGGCTGAATAAATTTAGTAACGCCTATGCATTACAATCACTATTGCCATTTTCATAATCTAAAAACTGTTATGAATAGAGGGTTAACCAGAGCGGGGTTTGCTATAAATGTTTCATGTGGTTTGATAATCCATAGTCTTAATCAAGTAGTTGGACAGGATTGGATTGTAGTTTCATTACAATCAATAATACATATTTTAATCTTTCAGATGAACATCTTGGACTAACTTGTCATTTGCAGAGCCGAGTGCTCTTCAACACACATATGGAAAGGACAAGAGGGCGACAAAGGGTTCAACTTTATATGGCTACTAAGTAGCAATTACGTCCTCCTGCAGCCACTCTTACATACACTATCCAACGTGGAAAATAATATATTAACAAAATTAAAAATACCATCGTCCTGAGGGGAAAGGGGGTAGCCGATGAGGAAGGTAAGTTTGCAATTTTGTCTTATCATTATTATTTTTAATTTATACTAATGAATCGTAGCTGTTTAAAGCCACGTTAAAGTCATTCCGAAGATCCTTTGCGAACAACAATGACTAATTGCAGATCAAGTTTTTATTTCTTCAAAATCTCATTCACGGTTACAAGGATGAGACAAGTATACGCAATTGAAAACATTTTCAAGAAAATATAACCAAATGCCGAAGGTGTTACTATTCTGGACGAGCTTTCTGGTTACCATCCTTTCCTTCATGTCCACCTGCATGTAACTTGCCTTTGCATACCTAAAAAGTAAAATTTAACAATGTCATAACCGATGAAACTTCTTAAATTCACGTCGTGCTTAATCCAAGTACTGTACCTGTGCCAACTTGGTTCCCATACAATGCCATTTAGCATGTTGTTTATCCACCTGAAAAATAGTCGTCATTAGCAATTTATAAAGGACATCATAAAATAATATCAAAAAAGGGTGCTCGGTACCTTTTCGTCAGTAATTTCGGCCAGTTTCTCCTCGCATTCCGTTTCTATGTTCTTGTAGATGTCCGTGTGCTATACAGTGAATGTATATGGCAAAAAACAACAATCAACATTTCCCCAAAATATTGACAATCATTCATCCCTACGGTTTCTAAATAACAATTACCGCCACTTCCTTTTCAACGCATTCAATTTTCTCGCTCTGCGTAAAGAAATGTCATGGAATTAGTTACCCTGGTAACACCGAAACTAAAAAGCATCTTAATTGATAGTTGCCATTTGTTTCAGCTTCTCTGGATCGTTGATCCATTCCTTTTTTAATCCTTTATCATCGTCGCTACGTCTTCTTCTCAGGATCTTTCTGACAGACGTTGGAGCTGGCTGACCAAGCAGGGCCTTGGCCACTTCTTTCTCTTCGGGTTTAAAGCATTTAGCAGTAGCAGTTTTGTACTTAAACGTTTGAAAAATACCACGCATTATGTACTGATAACACGTTTCTATAAAAGTGCAAGATACAAGAAACAAACGAAACGAATGAATGCAAAAACTGCTTATACTGTTTGAACAAATTTAGGGCATGTTAAATTGAAATATAAGCAGTCTAAAAATCCTAAGTCAGAATTGAGTCCGGTCAATCAGGGCCCTTCCTCCCCTTCCCTCCCTCTTCCTTTCAACACATTCGGATGTCCTAAACTTAAAAAAACAACAGGTATTCTAAAGATTTTTAAAGTTTTTTATCTACATATACTTTGGAAGCTTGAGAATTTTGCAAACTTCTCCTTAAAATGTGTTGAAAATTTTGAAAATTACTCTTTGGAAACTGGAAAATCTTACGAATCTGTACTCGAAAACAGTTGAAAATTTTGAAGATTTGTACGTGGAAAAACAGTTGAACATTCTGCGAGTATACCCTTGAAAAAATGGAAAATTTTGCAAATTTGTACTGAAAAAATTTAGAAGTTAGCGAATGGATACTGAACTTTTAAGTTATCCGACTTTTTCAGGTTTTTCTGGAAGTACCTCGTTTACTGACTTTAATAATTTATAGCACATCATGATCTACGCGATATTGCTCTCAATTTCCCTTTCAATATTTAGATTTAAAAATACGTGTACAGAAACTGTTGTTTTGTTTATTTTAGGTTAAAAAAATGCAATGCTTACTGCAGTGATGAAATCCTCGTCACACTGCACTTGGCCAGTCTGAAATCATTTTAAACGTTTTTGAAAAAAATTCGGAAATATTTATAATTTCAAAGAGCGATTCAACACTGACAAACTATACGAACCTCAGCGTCCTGGCCAGAAACCACTGCAGCGGCGAAAGCCAGAAATGCGAGGCAGATGACAAACTTCATGTTTATTACTAGATATTAGTTGCTGTTGCAATGATATCTTTGGACTTTTTGAACCGAATTTATACGAAACCCTGGAATACATATTGCTTTCACGTGATCACTAAACGCACATCAATTGCAATCGCAATTGTAGTGATTTCCTGATGATGAAAACTTTAAAAGGGCCTATCAGGAACAATTAAGTATATACTAACCAAAATATATATTTTATATTTATAAGTGGCATTGGTGGACAATGAAGTTCAGCTAATGATGCAACGCTTTCTTAACACACGCATGTCTGTTTCATTGTAAAAAAAAAGCCTAATTACGTGTGTATGGTCCTCGAATATTGCATCCGGGCCATTTACAAAAAACCACAAAAAATGATACGGAATTAACATAGGAAGTTAAATTCGTATGATTTTAAATTCTATTGAGTAACATATTTTCTATACATTTTGTTGAATATAAAGCGCACATTCATGCCATTCTGATATTGGAAAATTAGTTCATTAGGAGATTGTCCTTATGCAGTTATCATACCAAGGGGAAGTCTCAAAATGGATGTCCTCATATAGGGGGTGGGGGGAAGAGGATGTTGAGTCACCGACACAATGTGGACAGGGGAAGGGAAAAGGGTATGTCCAATTCAGCCGTACTCTTGAAAAATAAATGTCAAATAAAATCTGTTCCAGAAATAAAAGAAAAATTAAGCGCCACATCGAATAGGTCGGTTATTACATACAAAAACAGTACAGTATACTTCAAAGATCAGGGTTCATTTGCTAACTTTCAAATTTTCTTAGTACAAACACGCAAAATTCACACCTTTTTTCCAATGACATCTCTATACAATTTTTTCCACGATATCTGAGTAGAAATCTACAAAATTTCCCACAGATTCTGAGGGAAAATTTCCAAATTTTTAACTTTTTTAGAGTAAAAAATTTACGTGTCCCGATTGAAAATTTTCAAAACGGTAAACATTTTCCAAATACAAGGGTGGATGGTCCATCCAATTGTGGATGGTCCATCCAAGGATGGATGGTCCGGAGTTCAATTTAAGGCAAATTTTGCCAACATCCCTTTGGCGAAGTTTTCGTCATTGAATCTTGTTTGTTTTCGCATTTACTTTTATTTTCTCGCGTTGTTTAACGTAATTTTCATCGTTTTCTAAATATTTGAAAAATACTTCTTAATTTTGTTCTGTATTTTTTTTCACGACAATTCTTTCCATTTTCAATGTCCTTTTATCTATTGTCTCATTTTCTTAAAGCATTTTTCGTCATAGCTCGTTTTTTTTTCATTTTGTTTTTGTTTTTAAAAGAAATCCCTAATTCTTCCCAGTTTTTAAATCTGTTATCCGTCATCTCGCGTGTTTAACATAATCGTAAATGGTTTGAACTTGGACTTTAAACTAAATGAGTGTACTAATGTGCATGGTTTATTCACATTTTTTTTTAAAAAAATCAAAATTCACTTTTTGAAAATTTAAAATAACTTTTTCGACTACATTTCTCAGGTTTTTTTTTTGTTGCAGGTTAATTAAGTGGATACAAGAAACGATTTTAAATTTTTCAAAAACAAAATTGTATCTCTTGCTCTTTAAAACATATTACCACGTTTTCGATGCGTTTTTTTCGATTCCTTTCGAATGAACCCAAGTCACAGTATACTAAGTTTTAAGCAGGTTTACTTAGCGCTTTTTTAGGTGGTTTTGTGTTTGCAACGCCAAATAAATATGTAGCCATTTTTAAGCACTTGATTGCGGCAACTTACTGAACACCCCTAGTATGTCATGAAATAATAATGTAATAGGAAAACAGTTACATGTACTGTATATCATTAATTGCCCCACCGTTATTGGTGTACCAACACTATTTACGTTCGGGGGTAGTTCATCATCCCTCCATTGTTGGTTCAGACTAAATCATGGAAAAAAATGTTATGCGGGTACAGTGTTGGACCTACAAACCAATATAATGGGGACAGATTTTTATCTCCTACTACTCTAATTAGTGCTTGTGCAGCTAACAATGTTAACATTAAGCCAGCGCCATGCAGACGATCGCGATGCTACGAACACCTTCCAATGTAGCATCGTTTGGCTAGAATTCGAACATATGAAGTTTGAATATCAAGCGTCCTACAATCGTGTTTGAAGATGTTCCACCTGTGATTGGTTTTTTATTTTAGACCCGAGTCAAAAGACGTCTCGAACTTTGGAGCAAACCATTCGTTTGTGTTGGACGCATGGCGACACGAATCAGGTAGTTATCAATTCATGACTTGTTTTTTTTTTTTCATGCCATTTTTATTTGCCTCAAGCGTTGTATCAAATGTTTGGACAAAAAAAATACCTTTCCGAAAACACTTGCCTCATATCAAATGTGGAATATTTTACTTAAACTTTTGAGTCCAACATTGGTTGGACGCATATCGTTTGGCGCCGGCCATAGAGAAATGTTAACAGTTCGAATGACAATATTAATAGTACATATTTGACCTCGAAATGTAATGATAAAACGGTTGTGAGGGTAAAACGTTGCGACCTATAAACTGATATGCATGTAATAGGAAGAAATCTGCACCCTTCAATTCCCATTCATGGGTATTAATAATGGTAACATTAGAGAAATGTCAATAGCCCCAATATTAACATAAATGATACACAACTGATCTTGAAATTGTAATGAAAAAGGCGGTTGTTAAGGTAAAAATAGGATAGCTTACAAAAATGATGTAATAGTAAAAACTACACTCCTAATACCCTAAGTCTGCCACTATTAGTATTAACGTACCAACAATGCTGAAGTTAGGGGCATTTCGACACTCCTAATATTAACATTAATTTTACACAATTGACCTTAAAAATATGCTTGTAAAACAGTTGTTATGGTAAACTCTTGTGGCGTCTAGAAATGATGTATTGATAAACCATTTACACCATAGTAATGGTGTAATTATGTTAAAATTGGGGGTATTCAATACTTCATCGATCCTACACAGTTGTCCTAGAGAGTGGCACAATAAAAATGTTTTAAGAATACATAGATATGACCTCCAAAATACCATAATGTGAAAGATTATTGTTTATTAACATATCATTTTAATAAAATTAAAAATTACTAAAATCCCCAGTTTTATTTTTTAATATGTTAACATGTTTTTTTGAAAAAAAAATAATTCCAGTGGACACCAACACGAGTGAAAGCATATGTATCAACTTTATTATTCTGTTAATTTTAGTTTTTTAAATACAATAAAATTCAATCGAAATGAATCGCAACAATCTATTTGTTTGCGAAGGAATCCTTGCTTTGAGGAATGTCATATGAATCAACGATTTTGATTTTAAATTTCTTCGCCACGTCATCAAGGATCGTTTTAGAAACGTTTCTGTACCTGGACCAAATCACGTAACCTATCAAAAAAACTTCAATGAATAAGTAAAATAAATTCAAACATTTACTTAATATGTCAAAAATACTCCTGTACAGTCGAACCTTTTCACAAAGAACTTTAAGGGAATGTCAAAAGAAATATCAAAAGAAACTAAATTATCAAAAAACTTTTTTTAGTAATAGTAAAAGAATAACGAAATCTAACCTTTTTCTTTTCAAATGAATCCCAAAAGGAAATTAACACTGCCACAGAATATGCACTGCTAGAATGTAATGCTTGAAGCCTTAAACCATGCAAGACACACAGGAGATTGGTTAGGAAATTGTGACTATTCTAGTCAGTGCAGTGTTAATTTCTTCTTGTCTTTTTGGATAATGTCACATTTTTGATATGACAAAAACCAGCACTCTAATCGTGCCAACATAAAGTCAGACAAGACAGTAAAAAAATCAATTAAAATGAATGTATTTATTATTTGGAATCTCCTGTGATAACCCGCCCTGGTTTGAGGCTGGTTATCGTATTAAGTCCGTTGCTCAATAAAGTGCATCATTCGAATAATGGCACAAAAGTTTATTTTTACTGTAAATTTGCTCAGGAAAACGACCAATTATCAAATAAGCCATTCGTCCTGACTTTTTCTAAGATTCTCAGAACCTTGGGTTAAATCCCGTTTTTATTTGACTTTCGATAATACGAACTAAGGTTTCAACGAACAAAGTTTGACGTCCATCGAGTTTCGTCTGCAAATGCAGGTAATTCGCATCACGGATGAGGACAAGAAATGTGCAAAAAAAGCAACACAAAAATTGTGACTGGCAACACTTTCCACATCATTTCAAATTGTTAGAAAACTGTCTGATTTTAAAAAAAAAAAACGTATAGCGTGGTTTCAAGTTGATTAGTTCCTCTAAACCTAGCTAGGATAACACTCAAGGCCTCATTTGCAATGAATTATGGATGGTTACAACTGCCAAGGCCTAATTTGCAATGCATTGTGGGCTTATTTCAAATTTTTCAAGGTGTTACTTGATATTAATGAGCTATGATTTTATCCATCATGGATCAAGTCTAACTAACGATTGATATGCACGTGATCTCATTTTGAAGTGCAGCTGCATGCTGTAAGTCATGAGTTAGTTGTTTACTTAAAAATAGGAACTGAAATGCATGATGGCATAGTTAAGCCATGTAAAAGCTTTGTTTTAGTGTCTTTCAGAAATGAATACAGGCAGTGTGAAGATTTTTTTTAACAACCAGGAAATGGTGAGGATGGTGAGGATGGTGAGAGGGTAAACACAAGTTTAAACATTTTGTGGAAAATTTAAAATGGATTTCTTAGATTTTAAATCGTTTCAAACGTGTTTTTCAATTTTGGAAGATTTTTCCTACAATAAGAAAAACTATTTTAACAAAAATGTAATTGTATTAAAAAATCATCAAAAACTTTTTCTACAAGCCGGAACTGTTTTGAATATTTTGGGTACATGTTGACGGTGTTTGAGTGATTGCACAATGATTAACAAATAGCACGTAGCACAAATTTAGCAAATTTGTGTGTGGAAAACATGTACATTTTTTCAAATCAATGCTCAGAAAACGTAAAAAATTGTGTAAATTTGTACATGGAAAACTTAAAAAGTTATGCAAATCTGTACTTCAAAAATGTCAGAACATGTTTCAAAATAAAACCATTTTTCTCAGACTTTTCCAGGTCATTTTTAAGTCACCTGACTTTTTCAGGATTCCCAGGTATGAAAGAACTCTGCCGATTTAATTAAATAAGATCAATTTAAAAAACATTTAATTGAATCAAAATACATTGAAACAAAATTCCTGTTTTTTGTTCTAACAAATAAAATTTGATAAAGAAAAACCACGACATAGTTACTAGTTTTCGAGCCATCGACAGAAAAGCGTAATTATTTAGAAATAGAAAAACACTTTATATACTCGAATTTAAGTATTAAATATTTCAAAAAAAAGGAATTTTTTTTGTTCACATTGCGAGTTATTATTAGGATTTCCGAAATTAGTAACTAAAATTCGTAATAATGTGAAACTTATGTGAACCATCTAACATGTTATTCATCTAGTTTCAAACACGTTTTAAAATAATTCGAGAATGCTGACAATTTCGAAATATTCATTGTTTTTATCTAACTTAAATTAGTTTTGGTTGTCTGTCCTTAATTGTCATTTTTTTTGTAAAATTTTGAAGATTTCTCCTAAAATTTAAGAGCTATCTACATATATAAAATAGAAATGGCGTCCATCTTGTTTGTGGGTTAAATTGTTTGTGTATCGGGGGGCCATTCGAAAAGGACGTTTTCGTCTATGTAGGGGGGACGGGCATTTCAAAGACGATCATTTCGAATCGCCCCTGATGACTCAGCACCGCGCTAAGGAGATTAAAACCATAAAGAATTCCAGGACCATAAATCCCTCTAACCATTTTCCTCAGGGCAATGAAACTGTCAAACCATTTTCTGCCAGGCCATAACACTGTCAGACCAATTTCACCAAGGCAAGGCCAAGTTTTTATGCCATAGTTACATTTTATCTACGATTGCAATTTTCAATAACAAGTAACCTTGATTTTACGTTTATATTTCAGTTTTTTTCTGTGCCCTGGATTGGGTACAGATTCCATACCTGGAAAATGTGGAGACAGAAGCCAATTAAAGCCCGAGCTTACCGTCCTTAGCTCATGGTGGTCCTTTCATCAATGCAACGATCGTTCTGATAGCCGCCTTAAGTCTTTGGTCCATCAACAAGTGGCCTTTTGTAAGCCGACTAACCGTCCACCCATTTTGCTAGACTGCTATCATAAGGGAGACGTCAGGAATCTAAGGCAATGCTCCTGAAGCAGGTAACACCAGTCCCTGCGTATATGGAGCTGACACGAATTTTTTTTCTGTCTTCTTGCCAAAATGTAAGAGAAACATATTTAAAACATTGCAATGTTTTAAATTTAACTAGCTTGGTTAAGATTTAATAAAAACATTGCAGTACGCTTTTAATGTTTGCAACCTTTAAATGTAATACTAAGAAAAGTGTATATTAAATTAGTTTTTAAACAAATCCGCCTTTGGATGCTTTTGATTGAAGCTGATTTGTGAGCAGATAGTCTAATCTGCGCAAGGAATCTTTGTTTAGTTTTCGATCAGAAAGTCTAAGTATTCCACATTCTGCAGCAACTGAACTGACCACGTAACATTGATCTTCAATTCCATCGCCATCTATCGCATTCCGAAATATAAAAATTTAAAAAGGTTAAAAATCTGTGCATGGAAGATTTTAGAATTTGCATAAATTTGTCTTCAGAAAGCGTGAGAATTTTTACAATTTTTACTCAAAAAACGTGAAGAATTTTGCAAATTTGTCCGCGGAAAACGTGGAAAATTTTGGAAATTTTATGCTCGATAAACGTGGTGAATTTTGAAAATTTGCCTTTAGAAATTGTGGAGATTTTTGCAACGTCGCGACGTACTAGAAAAACGTGAATCATTTTGCAAATTTATACTCGAAAATCTTGGACAATTTTGCAAATTTGTCCCCGGAAAACGTGGAGAATTAAGCAAAATTTGTTTTCAAAAGCTGATCTCCGTTGGAACATTTAAAGATCTGAATCTTTGTTTAAAACAAACTCAGATTTCAAATATTATGAGTTCGTGAGCATTTGCTCGACCTGTACATACGTTCCGTTTAAACGATTTTTGGTCGAACTTTAAACGAAGTCACATGACCTTGCAAGGTTAACTCTATTCATCCCTCCTCTATCAAGCTTAACCTTTTCCACCCTCCCCCCCCCGCACCATTGCGGAATCTATCGTATCGCACAGATCTAAACCTGCACATCCCCCAATTAGACCTAATCGCAGATGGACGGTGCTGATTTGGGCCAAGTTTTGGCACTTCCGTCCCTGAGTTTTTGAGTAAATAATTTGGCTTAAGCGCCAGCTTTTTAAACATTGATAAACGTGCGCTTTTGTTGACACGTTTCTGGTCCACGCACCATCAACGAGTCAACTTGATAAATTAGTTCAATCCACCTCATCATTTTTGTAATTGAGTTATTTTTGGTTTTTCCACTCGGCTTCTAATTGGTCGTGTGATCTGGTATAAAAACCGAAGTGCACGTATACTCACTTCCTTATAGTCGAAGTTTTTCTAAAATTGTCGATTAACTTGAGAATGATGTTCAAAGTCTTGCCACTGGTCATTTTGGTCAGTTGTCTGTCCGCGGCTTGCTTTGCTGGTCATCCAAAAGGATGCGAAAAACCCGGCAATGCCATCGATTTCAACATCGGGCAAGTAAGTCGAAGCTGAATCAAAAATTTCATATTACCTGTTTTATTTCACTTACGCGATCGAAGCAACCCATTGAACAATAGCAGGCGGGTTCTTTCAGAAATTTCATTTAACATTTCCCTAACTTTTCGGGGCTTAAAAAATGTCCTCTGCCCAATGATAGTGTCATAAATTTAGCATATTTCGCTAAATCGTTAGAGAAAAATATATTTTTTTAAAATTTACTAATGACACTGTTAAAAAAATAACGCAGGAACATGTTAAAAATGTAAAAAAAAATTGTATACAAATTCGATGATTTTGTATTTATAGTAAATGTAGAAAGGTTTGCAAATTTAAACTCCGAAAACGTAAAAATATTTGCAAGTTTGTGCTTGGAAGACGTAAAGAATATTGCAAATTTGTACTCGTAAAACGTTAACAATTTTGCAACCTTGTCTTCGGAAAAACGTGGAGAATTTTGCAGCTTTGTCCACGGAAAACGATGAAAATGTTGCAAATTTGTACTTGACTATATACTTTGAATTTTCCTGATTTTCTCAGGTCTAGGGGTAATACTAAAGTCAATTTTTCCGAAATTTTTACCAATTTTGTTCGGAAAATGTTACCTTATGTAAATTTAGACTCTGAAAAGGTTGAGAATTCTGCAAATTTGTCCTCATAATACATTTACAATTTTGAAAGTTTCGCCTCGCAAATTTTGTAAAATTTTACAAATCTTTTCTTGAAAACAGATCTTGCAAATTTGTGTAAGGTTAAGTGTAAGCAATCTACAAGTTTGTCCTCTAAAACTGTCTCAAATTTTGTAAAATTGTCCCCTGGAATTATTGAATTTTTTTAAAATGTTCCACTTTGAAATGTGACATAATTAACAAGTTTAATTTCCCTGACGTTTTAAAAAATCAAGTTCTCTGATTTTTCCAGGTCAAGAGTTACCCTGCGAGTTGTACTCTTTAACAGATGAGAAGTTTAAAAAAATTACCCTAAAACTGTTCAAAATTTTGCAATTTGGTACTCTGAAAATTTATAAAATTTCGCAAATTTTTAATCAGAAACTTAAACATTTTGCGATTTTATACTCCGACACTGGTTAAGTATTTAACAATGTTTTTCTTCGGAAATTGTTGAAAATTTTGCAATGTTTGTTTTCGTAAACTGTTGCAAATTTGTTTTCAACAACTGTTGAAATTTTTGTAAATATGTACTCAGAAACTGAACCTTTTGCAAATTTGACCTCGGAAACTGTTAAAAATGAGCAAATTTGTCCTTTAAAATGAGTGAGTTCTTTTTCAAGTTATATCCGGAAATTTTTAAAAATATGTGCAAATAGGTCCTTACATGTAGCTAACCACGAGGAATTTTTATCGTGACGACACGAATACGCTGAAAATTGCTGCCATTTTCAAAATAAGTCATTCTTCCTTGACTTTCACTTTACCATATACTGTATTTTCAACTTCCCTGACTTGTGTTTCAGTTGGACCGTACAACTTGGTTTGCTCAACGTTTCATTAACGCCAGAGGACAATTGCAATACGATTGTACGAGGGCTGAATATGTGTACCGAATAAACAAACTTCAAATCTTCAAATCGTTCATCTATTATGAAAAAACGTAAGAAAAAAAGTCGACTTAAAAAAAAACTTGAACATTTTTTGAAAACTTTTGCGCCTACTGAAATCGTTGATTCCCTTGTTGAGAAAAACAGTTGAATTTTGAAAACTAATCTATTGATATTTTGTTAAAAATTCGCATACACGGCAAAACGTAGATTACCCTTTAAAAAAGACAAAAAAAAACATTTCTTAGTAAAATAAGATGGGAAAATAAACAATTATCGAGGGGGAATTATTTTCAGAAAAAAATTCATCTTGTTAAATTTACAATTTTTTTTTATTTGACCAAATATTTTGTATTGAGCTCGAATAAAGGACTGGAACATTCAACAATGATTTCTACGAAATAAGTCAGTCGTCGCGGGACCAATACATTTTGCAGGATTTGAAAAAGAGTGAGCATTAAACATCTCTTAATTAATTAGCGACATTGTAGGGAAACAATTTGACTCGATAGTAGAAGGTAATTTAACAAAAGGTAAAAGCATGTTCAGCAAATGGTAAAAAGGTATTCAGTAAAAAAGTAGTTGTGAAATGTAATTAAGAAACAGGTGCAAAAATAATTCAGAATAAAGCCGAAGTAATTACAAAGGAGAGAAGAAATTTAGAAACTAATTAGGCCAATAATTTTTGAAAAAGGAAAAATAAGTAAAAAAAGCACTTTTGAAAGCATTAAAAAGGTAATTCAGAAAAAAATCCTTACAAAATATGATGAAAAGTAATTCAGGATAAAGCTAAATGTAATTCGGAATTTGACCAATAGTTATTAAGAAAAAGGCTAATAAAGTAAAAAGGCGAAAAGTAATTCAGGAAAAAGTAATAAAAAACGAAATTCAGAAATACATTGAAAGTATTTCCGTAATAAGTAAAAAAGCAATTCGAAAAAAGTTTCAAAATATTTCCGAAAACGTAAAAAACATAAGAAAAACTAAGGTGGAAAGTATAATTCAGAATAAAGCTAAATGTTTATCAGAAAAATGCCAAAAAAAATCAGAAAAAAAGTGATATTTTGTTCAGAAAAAAGCACAAAGTAATTCAGAAAAACGCAAAAGCTTATCTAGAAAAAGTAAAAAGCGTTGCTCAGAAAAAAAGCTAAATAAACATGAGAAAAATTACAAAAAGTTATAGAGACAAAATGTTTTAAGTAACTCTAATGAGTAATTTTTCTTTACCATCTTTGTTTCTAGAATCAATGGTACTTTACGCTCATACGATAAGATACGACGATTTTTTCGTTGAAAATATCTGTTTTACGGAAAATGGAGAGTTTAAACTCCAAAGTAAGTCTAATTACCAATTAATCAAATTTTAACTCACAAACTTTAAACTTAATTTAAATAAAACTTACTAAATTAAATTTTCAGTTTACGTGGTGTGGAGTAAGGATGGTAAAGCCGACAAAGAAACGCTGGACCAAGTGGCCAATGATGCGGGGATCGAAGTCAGGGATACTTTCGAAGTTTATCAAGGAAAAGACTGCTTCAAATATGAAAAGAAAGATTAAACATTTCGGATCAATTTCGTCGAAATCTAACACCTTTAACCCCGACTTTAGACGAAAATTGAAAACGTTATGTGTGTTATTATAATTAAAAATTTGGTTTTGCATGCATTCTTAGTGTTTTATATATCTATATATTTTTATTTTTATGTTCGTTTCAAAGAATCGAAGTGGCGACGTTTCGAGAAATTTTGCGTCATTTTCAGAAATCTTACGTTAAATTTCAACTGTAGTTCAGAAATTTCTATGGTGAATTTTTTAATTTCCAAACAACTATTGGAATTTTCAGTTATTAAAATTAAAATTACACGTTAATTCCGTCTTCTACCTTTAAGACAGGGTTCCGTGCGAGAAAAGGTTTATTTCAGGTCGTGTCGTGGTGCTACAACGGCGCTTGGCATGGAAAAAGCAAATTAAGCACGAAGAAAAGGATCATAATCTTAGAAAGTCTTGCCGTATTGGCTATCTCACGCTTTCACTGCGCGGTGGCAGTCTTCCGTAATCTCGGGCCTCCTGGCCGTGACGAAAGATGCACTCTGGATTCAGGCCTCCTGGCCTCTGCAACAGTCTCAGGCTTCAGGCCTCCTGGCCTCAGTAACTCCGGCTTCAGGATTTCGGGCCTCCAAGCCTTGGTGAAACATTCACACTGTTTCTGGCTTAGCAGCCTCAATAACAATGGCACTCACACAGCTCTCGGAAGATGAATCTTCTCTGGGATCTGGACCTCTCTGTCCTTGGGTTTCTCCTGGATCCCTGGCTCGGTGTGGACGTCCTGGCTATCCACCTAGTGGCTGCACTCCTGGGACGTCTGGCCTGCTGGCTGGTCAGTGGGGGTCTGAACAGTCTCAATCTTCCTCTCTTTCCAGCGCCCCCTGGCTGGAATGCGAAATTCAGGAATCAGACCGCATTCCTGGAAGTTTCTAAGTTGGGAAACTGCAAGGGTCCAAATTCATTTGACCCCCAGGCGGCTGTCAATACTGTACAGAATGTGACCAGGGTCACAGGTGGATTTTGAGCGTGACAGGTAAGGGGGGAAGGTCGAAGGTCGTTGGGAAGGGCGCCAAGCGTGGGTGTGGGCTGGGCGGCCTTACAGTTACCTTAGATAACTTAAAAGTATTCACTGTTGAGAACTGTTTGCTAATTAAACTTGTTTATTTGAATCCTTGAGCTCAACTAAACTTAAACTCTCCTTTTAATTTCAAACCTGGGGCCGAATCTTCACCCTGTGCAACCAAGAATTTAAATGTGCTCCCGTTTACTCATTGATGGTGCAAATTCCTGACACGCCTACTTCCGCATGAAATTAAAATCCGCAATCTTCAACATTTTGCAGGTTGTGGTTGTGCGCTTTTAGTTTGTCATAATGACGTTACAGGAGTGTGTTGCATAGGTTTTTTCTTCTATTTTAAAGAGGCGGTCCTGCGTAAACTTTCAATATGCAACCTATGATGAAATTTTGGTGCGATTGAGGGCTCCATGTTAAAGAGGGTGGGGAACATATGAATTCGTCACAAGGTGTCTCTCAAATAAGTGAAAAATATGCGATTTACTGTCACGTTTTATTGGTTACTAGCTGGAAAACCCGGCTTTGCCTGGGAAGTATACAAAAACAATTCTGTGCGTACAAATGTGACCATTTTGTATTTGGAAAATGTTTGAAATTGTTCAAAATGTGTGCTCGGAAAACGCTAATATTAGCAAATTTTTCCATGTTTTCTAAGTACAAATTTTCAAACTTTTCCACATTTTCCAAGGACAACTTTTCCCGGCTATGTTTTCCCCATGAAAATTTTCCCGCAATTTTTTTTCCCCGGACAATTTTCTCCCGGAATTTTCTCCCCGAGGACATTATTCTTCCAACACTTCTTCCTCAGACAGTTTTTCTTTCAGTATTTAATCCCAAGGACATTATTTTCCACTACATTTTTTTCCGAGGGGATTCTTTTCCCATACATTTTTTCCGAGGTGATATTTTCCCCGATGTTTTTCCTTATATTTTCTAAAAACATTAATTAAGTACACTCATTAGAAATAAAAAGGCAATCAATTCAAGTATTCCAATTTATTTTTGTCAAGGTCATTTTGTCCAAAACCAAAATTTGTTGCTGGTTATTGAGCAACAACATTTAGAAATTTAAATTGCGTGCTATGCCTCTTCAAGTAATGCAATAAATTCATCTCGTCATACTTCCCAACAATTTGTTGATTTCGCAGGGCACAATTTCGATATTTTTTCTTCCTTGGTGGCACAGGGGATAAATTTCGGGAGGAAAAATGATTAGGGGGACAATGTCTGGTGTAAAATTATAGATGGGAACAATTGTCCTTAGGAAGAAATGTAAGGGAACACAAGTCCGGGAAATGATCTCCGGGAAAATCATGTTGGGTAAAAAAGTTCCCCGTGAAAAAACGTCTAGGGAGATAATGCCAAGGGAAAAAACGTCCTCGGGAAAATATCTTGGGGAAACAATGTCCGGGGTAAAATTATGGTTGGAAACAAATGTCCCCGGGAAAAATTGTTAGGGAAAAAATGTCTGGGAAAAAATTTCTGGGGAAATATTGTTGGTGAAACAATGTCAGTGAACCTCCCCAGGTGAAAGGGAACCCTGTAATGTTGTCCCGAGTAGGTCCTGCAGTTTCAGGAGCCTGAATAATTTAATTGTGGAACAGTCAGGGAAATGAAACGTATTGATTTTGTAAAAATTTAAAAAAGAATGCTTATACGTTGTTAGATCAGGGCCATTGCAAACTTTTAAAAAAAATTTAAGTACAAAAATTGACAAATCTTGAAGATTGTGAAGTTTGTGAGGAGACATTTTTTAAATGTTGGACTGATTTTGAGATAAAATTGGCAAAACTTTCAACAAAATTATAAAAAGTTGTAGTATTAAAAAAATCATTGCAAAATCGGGGTTCCCCGGGGTACTCGGAAAACCTTTAGAATGTTGAAAATTATTACACTGAAAATGTGGAAAAGTTTGCAAATTTGTCCTCGGAAAATTGTGTCCATAGCTAATCATGTAAAAGTATTAAGGTTGGTTTGCCTTGAGTGCGTTGACTTTCCCTGACTAATTCCTGATTTTTCCTGACGTTTTAAAGTTCACCGACTGTTATAGGTTTTCCAGGTTTAAGGGAACCCTGTAATGTTGTCCCGAGTAGGTCCTGCAGTTGCAGGAGCTTGAATGATTGAATTGTGGAACAGTCAGAGAAATGAAACATATGGATTTTGTCGAAATTTTAAAAAAATGCTTATATGTGGTTAGATCAGGGCCATTACAAACTTTCAAAACTATTGCCAGTAAAAAGTTGACAAATCTTAAAGAATGTGAAGTTTGTGAGGAGAAATTTTCCAAAATTTGGACTGATTTTGAGCTAAAATTGGCAAAACTTTCAACAAAATTATAAAAAGTTGTAGTATTTAAAAAAAATTATTGGAAAATCAGGGTCAAAAATGTAATCTGAAAACCTTTAGAGTGTTTAAAATTTTTACATGGAAAACGTGGAAAAGTTTACAAATTTGTCCTCGGAAAATTGTGTCCATAGCTAACCATGCAGAAGTATTAATGTTGGTTTGCCTTGAGTGCGTTGAATTTCCTTGACTTTTTCCTGATTTTTTCCGACGTTTTAAAGTTCACCGAGTGCTATAGGTTTTTTAGGTCTAAGGGAACCCTGTAATGTTGTCCTGAGTAGGTCCTGTAGTTTTAGGAGCCTGCTGGACCTTTATGCGTTAGTCTTATCAGGCGAATCTTAAAGACACTGTACGTTTTAATGACACGCACCAAGAGTTTTGGACTCTCCACTTATTTTGTAAATTCAGCACTTAGGAACGTTACAAAATGACAGGAAAAGCAATGAAAAAATCCAAAAAAAACGAAACAAAGGGAGTAAAAAACTTACTTTTTGAAGTGGGAGCCAGTGTCCAAGACAACTCGATTGAACGCGGATATTTTGGGAATACGCAAATGCGGTGCATTATGGGTGACTGAAGGGGTATATTTTTTCGGAGCAAGAAACCCCTAAGATTACTCCTGGGATGTTCCCGAGTGTTGGTAAAATTTTTTTGGGGTATCTAACGGGTGAATGCGAAGATCCTGGCATTCAAAGAAATCCAAGATGGACGCGATTTGTCTTTTATAAATATATATATATATATATAAATAGATAGATTAAAGCCCCCGCCTCTGATTGGCTAAGGAATGCAGGCTTTTTATTAGTGTCAGTGTTAAATTGTTTTTGATTGGGGAAAGCGTCAAATGCCTTGGCCGCTGATGGTCGAGTGGGTTATGCGCTTGCCTCTCGATCCTTACTAGCGGGGTTCGCTCCCCAGTCGAGGTCAGTGAGAATTTTGAGGATGTGCAAAATTCTCTAAGTGGCGGCTTTTTCAGATGAAAGTTTAAACCGAGGTCCCGTGTAGATCCCATTTGATCTCTGCATGTTAAAGGGGTGCATGGGGGGTGGAAGTCCCCCCTCATAGGCAAAATTCCTAGGTAGGTGATGCTGACACATCCCCTGGCGTTGGTGTTTAGCCCTCGTGTGCAGAAATAGGCCAACGTTAAAAATCC
>JAQGBX010002312.1:0-20921 GCA_034698745.1 Megaphyllum sjaelandicum | reverse complement strand
CCCAAAAAAAAACAAAAAAAAAACAGGCTGAGCAAAAAAAAAAAAAAAAAAAAAAAAAAGTCCACTAATTCTTACTTCGCACAGGGCCACCAAACCCCTAAGCACGGCCCTGCCCTGCAGACTATCTATGTTCAGACTCAAAATACCGGTACCGTATTACGGTGAATTGGTACAAAAATCATTAGACTGGTGTTGAAATAGAGCAGGGATGAGTGATATCTTTCCCCTTTCTTAGAAATTCCGGATATAACTCAATACCGGTAAAATGTTTTGGGGGTATAACTGACAAATGTTTAATTACACAGTGCAAAATGCGGACTATCTATGATTGTTAATTTTTTTGGAAAAACGCCAACGTACGTTAAAAATCCACAACCAACCACGCGATCAACCCCATTGAAGCCTCGATTTTGGTCGAACAGCCGATAAGAAAAAAAAGCTATATTCATGTATATGCCCGTTAATCTAGAAGCGGAGCAGCTTTGCGAATCGCATTTTAGCAGTCGTGAAGTCACGTGTGCAGAAAGGTATGCACTCATTGGTTTCAAAATCAAGAAGCGCGTGTCGATTTCGTATACGCGTGAGTTTACCACCGCCAAAGCGCGATTCTCGAAGTTTCTGTCTGATCACCGTTAATACGTGCTTAGTTAATGCTTTTGTCAAATAGGTAACTTTCTTTTTAAATTCGTTTAATAAAACGATACAACGTGTTAAGAATTCTTTTTAATTTCGCGGATAGGCGCTCTGTTTGTAAACACTATATGATCGAAAGGACATTGAATGTATGATTAAGGATCGTATAAATTTTTTTCATATCCCGGAAAATAAACTAATTTTGTTAACGCCATCTTACATGATTTGTATTAAACCAACATTTTGGAATTATAGGGAAGACCATCTTCCCTTTAAGAAGTCACGTGTTCGCGCGCGTACGTACGTATGGTTTGCTACCAGACAAGGGGCAGCACAATTCCCGGCGGAGCACACCCATGGGGTTAGCTGTCTGCAAATTCAAGTACGGCTCCTCGAAGATTAATTAAGCATGCTGACTGGCTCTTAAATTAAAACTGCTACCATTCTTTAAGATCGGGGGAAAAAAGTTGAAACGAACCCTCGTTAGATTGGCTAATCGCTCACTTGGTGACGCTAAAATCAAGCATATACACTACATTGTATAGGTGCTGGTAAACAGCAACGAAATTTTCCCATAAGAAAAGCCAGTCTGCAGGTTACACGTGTTATACGTGAACGCCATATCTATCGAAGCATTTAGCACCACATCTAATAAAAATCCACAGCTATAGCGTATAAGCGCGCTGCTGAGGTAAGGGTTATTGAAAGTGACCCTTAAATACTCTTTATTGAATTTTAAAAGGCTCAGGCGCATTTCGGCTTTATGATTTACTAAGCAGGGTGCGTGATATCGACGAGGAATACGTGAGTAATAAAGTGAGTGTTTATGTTATACATGTGCACGAAAGAGAAAACTCCAACGTTTTAAAAGATGGAATTTTATAAAGAAGTAAGTGTATAAAGGGGTTGAGGCCTGGAATAAAGTCTTCCAAGACTTCATCTTTCAAGTTTATTAACAATTTAAACAGACCCGCGTGCTACGGATCAACCGCACGCTATCTGTTGTGCGCCATCTGTTGGCAATGGTACGCTCGTTGAGTGTATAGTACGGCACGAGAGGCAACGCGCATCCGCACTAAGGTTATTATTGCAGTCAAATTTAGGCTATGAAATTTTACTGCCAAAAATAGATGCATTCACGCTCGCGTTCCATCGCACCGCGAATACGCTTTCGGTAGACAAAAAGCGGCTAGTTTTTACACACCCTCAATGGACCCAAACCATGAATTTTTTTTTTAAAAAAAAGTCCCGAGCCGCCCTCCGAAGCACTATTACAACGGGGAAAAAACGTCAAAAATAAGCGAATCTACCAACATACATCAAGAACCAGAGTACTGCACAAGAAAACGAGGAAGAAAGATGACAATTGGTGGTTACGGGCATGCGAGGAAGCGAAATGGGGAGAAAATACAGCGTATAATTCAAAAAAGGAAAAAAAATGGCGTCTTATGCACCACTGGCTGCTCTTCCGGAATCGTCGATGGCATCGAGCCAGAAGTGTAGCGAACGAAAAGCACCGCAAACAAACAAAAATCCATAGCCACGGATGACCTGGTCACCGAAAAATCAAGACTGGCTTCGACAAATCTCACGAACTAATCTAATTGTGCGATTTCAATAGAAACAGAGAAAACAGCTGAAACTGCAACATTGTTTTATTATTAAGGTATCCTGAGCCCTTCATCAGCCATTTTAAAAACGAAAAAAAAATCAATTCCGCTGCCGTAAAACTCTTTCCGACATAAATTTTTCTTCTGAAGTGCATGTGAAAATTCAAAAGGGCGCTGAAATATTTGTTCACATATATGCTTTATATTTTAAGAGGAATCATTTTCGAAATTTTATGGTCGTTGGGATAGGGTCCGGATTTCCATAAAAGCCAACAAATGGACGTTTAGTATCAATACTATATCTCGCACAAAATCTGATTACAGATTCCCGAACACAGAGGTCATAAAATCTAGTCGCATATTCTGTCCCATTTCTTGTTGTACAAAATACTAGACCCTTCCCTCAACCAACAAACCTTTCGAATTGAAACGCGCCTATTTTTTGATCGGATATATCCTTAATTCATGACGCCTAGAAGGTTTTCATACGTTTAACTGAGGCACAGCAATTCAAAATTCAAATCTAGGAAAGCTTAACATTCAAAGTGCGTATCACGAATAAACGAACGCTGATTTTTTCGGTCTAACATTTGTCTCGCACAAGGAGAATTTAATACAAAACGCAGCTGCGCAAGCGTCCCGATTTCAAAATTACACTTAGAAATTTAAACCGAATGATCAAATTTCCCAAATATCCTTCCCAACGCATTCGTTAACCCTTTCAGTCACCATGTCCCAAAAATGGGACATTTGGTAAAAATTTTTTAGCGCCTCAGAAAAAGACGTTTGGTTCCACTGCAATGCTTCGGTGTATAGAGGAATAGCCCCTCTTTCAAATGCAGGCGGGCAGTTCAAAGCAGTTTTAGAAAATTATAGCATTTTAAAAACATGAAGCTACATTTTCAAGAAATTTGCGGAAAAATTTGCGGAAAAATTTTTTTTGCACCAATCTAATAAATCACATCCTGTAGATTAAAAAAATGTCATAAAAAAAATTAGTTGGCACAAATTATGCCATTGTTTCGTGATGTTGAAATTTCGAAGTGACATTTTGTAAAACTTTCAATTTTCAATAAAAAAAATCTGAAAAAATTCCGAGATCATATTAATATCATATTGTTTCATTTTCCAAAGTTTTCAAACTTTTGGATAACGGGATCAAAATGCGTGACTGAGAGGGTTAAAATAGGAAATTCAGTTTTTTACAAGACGGTTGCAGTGGGCTATAGGTGAAATAATGAATAATTAATCTGACCAAATGTTAGTTTTCAGCTTCTAATTATAATTTTAAGATGCATATCGAATATTACCGATGATCAATCATGCCTTTCCTCAGCCTTTGCGCAGACCTACAGTATACTACAATTTACATTTAGGCAAGTCCCTGTAATAGAATTACGAAATGATAGCTTTCTATTATCATAGAAAAGAGAACGGGAACGTGAAAAACTTCGGTACTAATAGCTGCTTTCTCGCATGGACCAAGATCGAACGTTCGAATCGCAATATGGCTACTCGCGTTTCAATCTTCCACTGAAAATAAGTTAATCGAGAATTTCGTCTCTTCGTTATTAACCTTTCGGGAAAAGAATTCAACGCAACATCATAACTACATGTATTGTACTCGCCTGGAAAACGGTACCGGTTGGTATTTTGAATGATATCGGTAAGTATAATTAGTCGAAAATTACGTTTGAAATTTTTTCACATATACTTACATGACGATCTAACGTTAATCAATTTGATGCCGACGATGGACTTCTAAAATGGCGGCAATTTTTAAGATTCTCTTCCTCTGATTAGTCGGTAGTTTCATGAATAGTACGGTCATAGCTTTGCGTGAAAAGGTTGTATACAGAGCAACTATGAAGAAAAAGTAGCCTTCGAGTGGCTTTATTTCTACGATGCCCCATAGCTTTTTCAACCAATCGGGATGAAGAATGGTGATAGAACTAGTGAGAAGGGGGAAGGGAATTGCCTAACGCATTATAAACGTATCATCACGTTCGTACTGTTCTTGCGCACAGCATGTTTCATATGCATGTGTTAAGAAAAGTATCAACATTCTCATTTTCATAGACTAATTTGCATGTACAATTTCTATGATTCAGTCGTTGTTAGCTCGGAGTTGCGCAAAATAGACCATGGAGGGATCATGTGCCTGAGTAACCTGTTTCCTGCGGCGTATTCAAAAAGTTAAATTTACATCATATTTTTTTAAGAAGTTTTTTATCCACCTTTTCAATTACGTTAAAAAAATATTAAGTGACACGGGATACACTTCAAAAAATTTCCAACAATGACGACAAATAAAAACCCATGCATCTGTAATCCTCCTTAAATGTCATACTTAAAAGATGAACGTTGGATTATGCATTGAACAAGAATTACGTTAATTTCTAGCAATGCATTCTCATTGAAAGAAGAAAAAAAACGATAATACTACTCATGAAACACTTGATATTTAATTTCGTAAATTAGGCAAATCCGGTGCAAGGGATTTGCGGCATAAAGTTGCGTTCTAAGAGCAAATTATTAAAAATTAACTGCGATATTAAAAATGCATGATCAAGATCAAAGGGACTCATCTCGTCGTTTTCCCCCGCGTGCATAATCCGCTCGGGAAACGTGGGATGAAAAAGTTCAAAAGCAGTCTTCGGTTAAATTGGCTCTGGCAAATCTCTGCAGCAATACTGTGCGGCCAGTTCAAATTGCATAAACTGAAATATACTGTAAAGTACGTAAGAGACAGAACGGCATACTAGACGGTCATTTTGTGGCTAATCCAGAAACCCGACAAAATATTGGACATTCCAAGATCAAGAAATAGGCCTACAGCTCGATTCAAAGCAAATGGATATTTTATAAGGAATAAGTAATTAAAGGGATTTAAGTCGTATTTTTTACCGCTCACATTTTTTCCACTGCAAACACATTAGCGCTGTCAGCGAATTTCTAAACGAATTCCTTCGCCTAACGAGCATGCAACAAAGATTCATAATTCACGGGGTAATGGCGTTATCATGAATGAATTTGCGACTAATGAGTCTGTCGCATTTGCAGTTATTTTTAATGGAAAGCTATACATTGTGCGTTCAAAATGTAGGAAAGACTGAAAAACAAAAAGCACGTCAACGTGTTGGAAGAAAGACAACGAGCAAAGAAAATTGCGATTTTTTTTAATGCAAATAAAAGCAAAACGTGATGCGAGGATGCATAATGGCATCGGTTCATTAGCTCGGAGAATTGGTAAATCAATCATACGACAGTGACAAATTGAAGCTTGAGACAAGAAAATTCAGCGTCAGCGTACTCGATTTCAATGAAATTACTTCGAAAAATGCAAATAAATGTGCATGGCTGTGCTTACGAGATTCAACTTAATGAATCCAATTGTTGCCAACTTATTGGCAACCGTGGCAGCTCTCGCTCTCGCGATAACGTGAACACGACGACATTTGCAGCTATAGCTTTGCAGTTCGCTACTCTTTTCAACAAATTAAGCATTATTTACTTTTAAAAATTCATGCTCTCCTGGGTGCCTTTCCTTATCAGCGCAATTTCCCCCACGAAATGCAAGGAAACCATTTGCATTCGAAAACGGATATAGATGAACAACATCAGCTTCTGCACTACCTCGCACCTTTCAAGCGTATGCTATAACCTTAGTAAAACTGCAGCAAGGGCGCATTTTAACAAGACGTGGCCATGTTTTTTATGTACGAATTCAAAAGCTATAACAAAGCCAATCCGAAAACAAACGTAAACATACTCTATAGCAGAATTAGGCCAACGTTAAAAATCCACAACCAACCAACCCACCCACCCACCAACCAACCCACCGATAACTACTACACACGCATTATTTTTTCTCCATTTTAAAGTGCTGGGACTAGCAGCTTGTACTTCTTACACTGAAAATCACTTTCCTCTTGTAATAATTTTCGGTCAATTCAAAGAGTAGCGAAAAGCCGTTCACTGCTCCACGACGAGCATTGAACCTCGACAAGGGATCGTTAAGTAAATACTCGAATGGAAAGTAAGCTTATATAAACATTGATGAAAGTAATTAAACCTGCTGACAGAAAATGTAATACCAAAACATGAACAGTAGACATGCATGTAATTTTGGATCCTGAAACAAAAGGTAAACGTGAGTTTATACAGTATTTAACTGACAGAATAGCCATTTCCTACAGTCCAACAGACCAACAGTATGCAATCGAATAACTGCGTATCACTTTTTTCTAAGTGGGCAAAATAAACATGCTAATCGATCCGATATGCTAATGTTCCCATCATCCTTGAGCATCCCTAACGAGTAGCATTATAAAAGACGAGCAGATGCTGTAACACGCTAATTTGGACTTAACGAGTAGCGCAAAAGCTACTCTTCTTGATAACAAATGCTCTTACTGATATAATAAATAATTTTAAGGCCCGAGTGCGGATAGAATTTGCATTTCAGCTAGACGTCTATAACATTATTCAATTTAGTGCACCAAAATCAAACATATCTTCAGTACTGTAATACGCGAGTGTTGTTCCTAGCAATGAACTCTGTAATCATGATCCTGCATGTTGGCGTTTCTGCTCAATACTGTTGTTAATATCGCCCCCTAGACCTTGCCTTGCATTTTGAACTAAAATATCTGAATTGTAATTTGATTGACATTGAAGGTTAAATGCCGCTTCGGACTATATAAGGAATTAAACAAAATACAATCAAATTGCAGTCATCGTAAAATACAATGAGATGAAAAGCACGTAGGCCTACTAATTTTTACATAAATGCATTACTAGGGGTACTCACAAAGAAATTTTACGAATCGTAATTTAGCAATCGGAAAGTTAGGTGTGCAAAATCAACACGCTAAACGGTTTTAAAAATAATCAATTATAGTGGTGCTTTTCCCAACGTGACTTCAAGAATGTCAAAGTACGATTCGTAAAGCTTTTGTCGGGAGTACCTTTACTGCATAAAAAGTAAAAAAAATCACAGTCTATGCACGTTATTGCACACGACAATGGTTATATAATCTAAACATTTCACAAATTGCACGTGATTGTGACTCTTATAAGCTCTATTCATATTAACAAACGAAGATGTAGCTATTCAGATTGTACTTTCAGCAAGTAAGAACAAAAACGTACGCTACAGCACGCCCGATGATCTGAAAATTGAATTAGGAAAGGTGCAAACCATCGCTATAACAACCCTGGAAGCAACTGTGACCCTATCTCCAATTTAGTCCATAGATAAATTCAAAAGAATTTGTTTCGGATAGAAGTGAAACGTTTTGTTGCCGAGCAACCTATATTTTTTACCTCCAACTGCGAACAAATAAATATATTCAAACGTTGTTATTTATCGTGGAACTTGCGTTTCCACCGGAACTCGGGCGCGGGTTTATCAATACCCTCGGTGGTAAATTGGTTCATCAAGCAACGTCGTAGATGGCGCTGCGTCCGCCCGATGATCCATCGATGCAAAATGACGTTTTTGTGGGGTAGCCGATGCTCCGCTCGATACATGCATGTACTATGAAATGGTGAGTTATGCCGGTCCATTTGTCTCTGAAGACGAATGGAAAAGCGCGGCAATATAGAAGATAGCGTCATACGGCCCAAAATAAGAAATCTTCATTTGTCTCCTCGCAAACACCATCTAATTTCGCAGTTCTTTTTGGGGCTAGGCGCCCATCGATCAGGCGGATATGTGAGAGAGAGTGCCGGCTACCCTCTCGCAAAACACTCGGTATAATTGAAGGCTGCCTACTTTAATAGGATGCTGAAGCTCGATAAATGAGCTCTCATTTAGATTTGCCAACAATTTGCATTCTCGAGTCGTTTAATGGCGAGATGCGCGTCGTCTTGGGAAAAATTATTTATACACGCAAATGCTCCGCGATCAGTCAAAAAGGGGGAGCTGCAAAGCTACTTCCACGAAAATGGCATCTAAGCCGCAGCGAACGTCATGAACATAAAACGCCAGAAAACAAGCTCGCAGTGATTGCTCACCTTAAGGGGCAGGGCAGGAAAAGGGGGAGTCGAACAGGGATTTTCAAAACTTTACACCATTTTAAAAATAAAGACAAACTAAAGTCTTGCCAATTATCGACACTGTAGACACCAACAACCAATTCCACGTTCACAAATTATTTGCTTTATGTCGAGTCCCCGGACACAAGCATCTAAGTCCCTATGGACACCACCGAGTTGATTTGGGACCACGGGCTTGATTTGAATTAACGACGAAGACACTCGATCTCCCTAGAGAAGCCTAGCTTTTATTTACTTTTTTGATTACACTAATTGATCGAAATAATACCGCACTTCCATTTTCCGGGAAAAAAAACGCTCCTTCATCGAAGTTAGGATTTTCTTTTATCTGTAGTGTAAATATACCTTCACACGTAAACACGTTAAAAAACTGTTTCGTACTAATGATGTCTAACAAAATTTCACTGGTGCGTACATCGAGCAACTGCATCTGATCTAGACATACAGTAGCTTAGGAAAAAAATAGAACCGAAAAATAACATTAACGATTTATGATTGATCTGATCAAATCTAAGTTCGTCACGCGCAGAAAAATCGAAGCTTTTTAAAAAGCGACAATAACGTTTATTACTATTTTCTAATATCACGTACTATTCTCGAAACAGTCTCGATATTGTGTATTCGGGTGGATCTTCCAATCGAACTCTAGTAAACGAGCTTAAACTGTCAAGACACCAAAAAAATGCTCATCTGAGGGAACGTGTGATCAGATTCAGAGCATCCGTTAGAATCATACACTCTAGAAAATAAAGGTTCTTCAGAACAAAGAAAAAAGGTGTTTTGACTTGTCACAAATACTCCACCTTTTTAGTGTTATGGAAAACCAAGATAGGGTTTTATGGAATACCTCATCCAGAATACAGCATTAAAGTTTCTTTTTTTCTCAAAAAATTGCAGTTTCCAGTTACGTCACCATGGTTTCCTCGGTGTGTAGGCTACCTATATGAGCGTACATGTAAATTGAAACATACATGTACATAGTAATCGCATGCCGCATTTGAAAAATGTCCCACTAAACAGATTTTATTCGAGCATATGCTCGTGCTTCCTCTCCCCATTCACGGTCGAACCTCAACATCTTGTTCCAGTCATTTTTCTCTAAAGGATAACTGCGTGTACACACGGACATCTCATCAGCATGCCACGCAACACCCTCGTCGTCGACGGGTAATTTTTTTTTTCCGTGGAATGCAGCATTTAGCGCGCGTGCCGCAAAGTATGAAATTCCCCTCAAATCTCGACCACGACAATTACAAATCAGATGGAGAAAAATCCGATGCACGAGGAAACGCTCACAATGGAGGCAATAAAAGCCACTCTGTTCCGATCCATTCAATACGGAGGTTTTTTTTTTCGCCTAGTAAATAAAATCTTATCACTCGCCAATTCTATGTCGCAGCAGCGTTCATTTTTTGCGCTTTTTATACGGGCATGATTTGATTAATCATTGAGGCGGCTGTACCCCAGCATGGCTTCGTGATAAATGATTCATGTTATTACGTCGAAGAGCTCCAATTAAAATGGCTCCTTACATTTTTATGCGGTGTAACGGGCCTACACCACGTTTTGATCGTGTGCAGATGCACCCACGCAGCAAAATGCGAAGGGAAAAAAAATAAGGCTGGAGGCGAGCGCATCAAGGTCGATTTTAAGGATCAAAGCATTAACTTTTAGGCCCGACACAAACTAAAGCTGAAGCGAAGCTCCATGTTTGCGGACAAATCAAGGCTGAGCATTTAGTAATTGGGTTCGTACGACCCAATGAAAGATGCGAATAAGAGTATTATAATCTTGAAAATAGTGTAGAAAGAAAAGCGTTTTTGAAAAGAACGATGAAAGGCGTTCTAAGGAACAACGCCCGAACAAAAATGGTCATTGTCCACAGTATACTGTGGAAACGAGTGAAGCGTGCCACATGATAATGTATACGATTAAGCGAACGAAAAAAACAAAAAAACTTAAGTATAACTACGTCGAACCTATACTGTACGTCGTTCACTCAAGCACACTTAATTCCCGTTCGAACTAGAACAGTGAATTAGTTCACTTAAGTGAACGACTTTTCACTCATACACTAACACCAGTGGTTCCCAAAGTGGGCGGTACCGCCCACCGGTGGGCAAAAAGGGGGCGGTAAGCTAAAAATTTGGGAACCTCTGACTTTCACTATTCCTGTGCATGCGGCGATGCGAGCTCATGGCTAGGTAAAAGTTGGCAGAGTTACCATATACTGGTCATTTCGTAAACACTGTACTGCGCGTATAGGCTACTGTGGTCATGCATTGCCTTACAGCGCAAGGGCATCGGACCTATCACGAAAACTGCCCAGATTATTGCTATGAAAAACGAGCGTTTCTTGCGCTGAAAACGGCGGAAGAATTAAAACTATTGTAAGCAAATAAAATCATATCATAAATATTTGTTCTAGCTTCCATCAATTAATTGCTTGCATGGCGTTGAATCGATATACGATTAATACTGTGATGAACAGAAACTTTGCCTATTAATTAGGGCTAGCCTGCCAGTCATGTGCATACCAGACCCCAGCCAAAAAACATTATAACTCTGACAAATTCCGAGAATTGCCAGGAGTGCGCTGCATGGTTGATGACTATGAATCATCGATAAACAAGTAAACAATTCTGGGAATCCTAGGGTGAACGAAGCAAGTAAAGAATTCTCAATCAACTAAAAAAACGAAAACGAAAAACGAAAGTGACCTTTAAGGATGTTACTTTCATCAAAGACGGTGTATCTGCCAAATAAGAGGAATCCATTTTTCGGACTCTTCTATAATACAGTATAGTAATGGAGAACGTTGGAATTTTGAAGACAATTTGACAGAGAAATCGAACTCGAAAGTAAACGTTCAGCATCGTAGGATACATAATTTTCCGCATAATTATAAATTTTCCCTTTATGTATACGTGGGGAATTTACTGCTACAAATTCCTGATTTTATTAAATTTTTCTAAATGACATTATTACATTTAGCATATGCATCGCCATTGATCATCTACTTAAGATACGACACCTGTAGACACTAATGTGTTCCATTTTCTATCCAGTGGGAGGTATAGTAAAATATTTGAAATGAGACGAGTGAAAACTGTGTACAGTAATACATGTACACAGTATATGAACAGCACCAAATGGACATAACCAGCCTATTAAACAGCTTTATCAGTTTATAAATATAGTTGAGATTCACAACCACTTTGTAGGGTTCTTTATGCAGTATAAAGGTGTACGACATTCTTGTGATTCTCGTGCCATTGGGCCAAGTAAACCAATTGTTAAATGTCTTACTAACGTTATTTCAACGTCTAATTACACGCATAAAGTACGACCCCTCAGCACAAAACGTGCACGAAGCTCAATTAACGCTCTGCATTGTGCGTGACTGGAATATAGAAACGATTGTTACCTCTAAAAAATGACGCGAGTAAATTTGCATAGAAGCAATCCAAACAGCTCCAAGCTTCATTTTCTCTCTCTCCCTCTATCTTTCTCTCGCAACTTTGTTCAAAACATCCACGTTTCGTCACCGCAAAACCCTGCAGAATTAGATAGACATGATTTGGGAATAATTTGTGGAGCCTGATAGGAAACGATCCTGGAAGATGACGGGTATAAATAAGTCTAGAACGATGATTAGGCAAAGCACGTGCTCCGAGATGATAAGTTCAAAGCAACGGAGTAACTCAAATTAAGGACGTACATGTACATGTGCAGCATTTGCAAATAAACTCGTAATCCCTCACGGAGAACACCTTTAATAAGATTTGCAGTTTAAAGAGTATTTCTCAGCAGCTGTAATATTAACTTATTTTCGATGGATATTATCTGCGGGGATATCATATGGGCGTGGCATTTAAGAACAGCAGTATAATATTCTAAATTTTAATATAGTAAACACTTACAGTTGTCAAACGACGCCCGACACTCTTGGACCTTTAAAAATTCACCACCTTCCTTGTTTTTTCGTTAGAGGGTGGTTTGGGTCAGCAGCTGTTGCAGAGGACAAATGAAGAAATTTGGTATACGGTTTTTTTCCATCGACTCCTCGCAGGTTCGAAGCCGCATATAAAAGTGAACTTCCAGCCGGCTGCCAGCTGCCATGGTTACTAACTTGAATTCATAAAGCTAATGGCGGTGTCATTCCAAAATGAAAGGTACACTGTATATAGATTTATGAATTATGGGCAAATATCTAAGGATTCGAAAAAGAAACGCAACGTTCTTATAAAGGCTACGATCAATAGTTCAAGTTCAAAGTGTGGTTTATGAATTTTCACCAAAAACAGATTAAAAAATCAATCGTGCCGATGCGCACGAAGTGGATACAAGAAGAAAGGCACACAATGAGAATGGGTACACGTGCCATGGACTCGCTTATTCCGAGAAATTTGTTTTCGCAAATCGTAAAACTGCGATTAACCCATTGTCTTTAATCGCTCGCAGCGTCGCCTGCAGTCGAAGGCAATTGTAGGATACATGTAAATGTTACATCGGAGGAGAGGGTAAAAAGGGTGATATGACACACAAACGCTCCCAAAACATCCGCAATATTCACGCTCGTATCTTATATAGGTGACATTATCTCAAACACAACTACATTATTAAAGTCAACCGAAAAAGACTTCGCCCTCGTATGGCAATGGTGAGGCGGAATACATTTTCAAGATGGCGGACCGACCACCCTCCCATATAATATCATGGAGAGCAGCAAAACCGCGATGGACTGCATGGTCATTTCGTGTCTTTTGATATACCCAAGAAAAGCACGAAGCTTCTAAGGCATCTAAGCCCTAATCTCTCCAACGTGCTACCCAGCCACAACTTACGGATCAACCCTCCCAGCTTGCTGGGATGGCGGTTAGGATATCTGGAAATAAAAAAAGTCGCGTAACAAGCTATAGAGCGACGCCGAGTCGTAAATATTCATGAGATCGCCACTTGAGAAACCCTGTTCAGAGGGGAAGCGTTCCCCGCAGACGCCATTTTCCCCCGCGCAATTTCCCGCCGTCGTTCTGCCTCACCGACGCTATATCGATTGTGACAATTTTTTTTGATTAATCGTCATTACCGTCGTGTCCTTAAAACTTATCTTCTAGGAGCGAAATGGCTTTCCAACCGCACCAATAACACGACGGGAATTTGAAGACGCCGCCGCCATTCAACGGCCGGGACACGACTATAGGAGAGCGTCTTCTCCCCTCGCTTTTTATAGAATGCGACGCATAAAAAGCGCATGCAGCAGCACCGCCATACATCCGTTATCATCGTGATGGCTGCCACAAGCAGCGCTGCGAATCCGCCGAGATTTCAAAACACGTATCTCGGGCTTACGTCTGCAATTACGCTTGCCGAAAACGTGACGGCTTTGCTAATTTCCATCTCAAAACTACGACAAATTGAGAGAAGAATTTTTTTCCCCCGTTCTTGAAGACGGCCTCCGGGCCATGGCGCTTGCCATCGAAATTGGGAAGCGTGGCAAGGCGACACGCCCCCCGAGAGACCTCAGGCTAGAGGTATCGCCATGACGACACCCCTAGGTGCGGGCTACCTCAGCCAAACTCCTTCTCATCGACACGTGAGATTCGCAATTTGTAACGAACATTTGTCAGCATTGCTCGTAAATGCGAATTTCCTTCACAAAGAAGATTTCTCCATCGACCAAAGTGCCTTGTTCTGACCGCGAAGAATCCCGACACGAACGGCAGCTTCCATCGACAGGAAAGCTGAAAACCTCATTGGTACAGTGGAAACTGAGCTGAGAAACCAACGTACCGCACAATATCTGATGCTGTGTCGGTTATAGATTCGAACTGTTGAATAAAGTTAAGAGTTTCAAGAAGGCTTCGAAGTTGCCTAAACTTGGAGCCCGCTTTCAGTGCATGTACAATGTATAAACTTCCAACAACATGCTTAGTAGACGTGGTAAGTGCCTCGAGGTACGTTTGAAGTGCACTGATGACCGGTTACATAAACCGACTTCAATATTAATGACAAAACCACATAGAACGTATTAAGATTCATGTACATGTAGTCTTGGCCGACTCACGGAGACTTCATGCGTCAACTTTTTCCTATAGTTTTCCTATCGAGCATAAAGTGGTAGGTCCAACCACCCATTAAGAGTAAAACTGCAGGACTCTAATAAGCCATTTACAAAATCAACACAACATCCATCTCATCTTAAATTTTTCAACACCATAATTGCGTAATTTATGCGAAACATCTTCCAGCGCTGCACTGTTCAAACTTACTGGTATACTGATACATGTATAAGGTGTTGAGGTACACAGTTACAAAAATGATTGCCTTTTCTTGAGATAAATTGCCCGTGCAGGCAGCAGGCGCATATTCGTTTCATATAGCCTATCATTTTGCATTATTCTTTTATTTAATTATTTATTTAAAAATAAACGAGAAAATTCACACAATTTTTCACTTACAGCGGAAAAACAGCATCGAAATATTTACTTTCGGATAAAAAATCTATTCATGGGTAAGTGACAGTATCTAATGGGGCATTTTCTCCACGATTCTCAGATTCATGTACACCAAAATACGCCCACAACGTAAACCAAGTCATATTAGTCACGCCCACGAGCTGCGTGACGTCACATGCAAGTTTCTATAGTCACGAAACGGAACACGTACATTCTAGCGAACTGTCACTATATCTGTGACAAGAAAGGGACTGTCTTCAATTAATCCAGAAATTCGATTTCACAATTTCTAATAAAGGCTGCTATCTTCGGAATGCAGAAACCTGATGTACGATCAGGACCCACGGAAAGACTGTATATATGCACAAATAAAGGCATACTGAATATCAGAATATATATACTGTACGATATACAGTCTATAGATTCGGTGATTTTAATTTTGCTAGCCGCTCATTCACTGCGAAGTAGCATGGACAATCCCATCGATGCGGTCAGTACTTTGTGTCAAGATCAAGCTCAGATGCACCGCATCCTCCATCCACCGGCCGTTGAGTTTTCGAGATCCCCGTGCATGGCGCGATGATCGGAGCAGAGATTTCGTGCTTCTTAATCGCAAGATCTCGTATCGATGCGTTAACTCTTGAAATTCAGTCCGTGGAGTCTTCGGATGCGTTTGCACAACGCCGACATTTGTAGTCTGGGGGATTAGGCCTAAGAGGCATTTGGTGGTCGGTAACCATGGAGAGCGCTCGGCACATGCCTCAGTGATTAAACTTAAATTCGGATGCTCTCTTAGTGCGCACGTATTAGCGGGCTTCAACCTGGACGGGAGGTGGATAAATCAGGATTAATCAGCACAGACCAATGGAAAAACGAGCGACGATCATCTCGAAAATAGAACGAGCAATAACGCAGAAATATGACACCTATAAAAGAATCCTGCGGAACAACACTGACGGACGAGCATTTTTTTGCCCTCGAGAGATATCGCGCAGTAATGGTCAATTGAGATAGGCCTAAGGCAAGTTAATTGCATCCATCGGGTGGCTGGACACCAGCCCTCCCTGTCAAAATTCAGTCCACAGACGACGCGCATTCGGGCAGCTTTTTAACCTTGGGGGAGGGGGTTAATCTGGCCCCGGGCCATAACCGATATCGCCCCCTCCGAACTAAGATATAAAAATGTAACTTGTTATAAAGCAGACACAATTCAACTGAAACAAGATTTGATAAGAAGGAGTCGTGGACTGCGTGGAATACTGATCATATTTGTTCTCCAGAAGGGTTCAGAAAAGGAAAAAAAAAACAGACAAAATATGGCACCGGTACCGCCATACTGACCGTAAGCGGATCAAACGATATAGGGTTTACATGCAAGACAGGAACAAAATACCCCGAGGGTGGATCGTGGATCGAAAAAGAAATCGAAGTCACCGAAAGCAAAACGTTCAATGCGCAGCAATCGCACAAAGAAAAAAAACATATGGCATATCATCAGCAAGGGGCATACACGTATTTCTTCTTACACATGCTGAAGCGCGGATTTCTTACATGAGCGTCTTCCGAATGTTTACATCCATATAACGATGTCCCATCCCCTAGGAAAGATCTCGTGGTAAATTGGGGAAAACGATAGATTTCTGGAAATGCAGGTTCGATTTTGGGTGTTTGCATGATTTTCTCGTAATATTTATTTTATCCATTGTCATCCAATGTAGGGCTGGCGGGCCGAGTTTGGAAAAAAAAGGATGGAATTTATAGGCCTTCTTCAGAGCATCTATCAAATAAAAGTTGCACGCAAGTGCAAACCTCCACCCAAGGCTGCAACTAATTCGTTAAACCGATTTGGGACACTTCGAGTATACAGTACATAGTACGGTAGAAGCAGAACATAGTGATGCATTATCGAATCCAATAATGGCACTCAAACATACAACTCGGTATGATAATAAACTGAATAAACTTTATGACTGAAAATGTAATCAGATTTAAATGACGATTCAGCTTATAATTTGGCCGCTTGCCAAGGATTACAATTCAGTTATTGTCCGAGGTCCGAGGATTAAGGAGCTGACGCGTACAGGTACATGTTGTTCGCAATAATAATGTGGCTTTAAAACAGGCATCAACAATTAAACCGGGCGAATTCAGTAAACTGACGTCATCACAGTGTTTCAAATTGGGAATAAATATCATCTTCGTTTTCGGGCAATGCGATGGTGGTGCAAATTAGCCTAAACAATCGCGTTACAGAAACAAAACATCGATTAGGGGCCATTCAAAAATGAGTCATCAAAATTTCCCTAAAATTGGACTCCCCCCAATTCCCCCTCCCGATCTTATGTCCGAAAGTTTAAAAAAATTGTATTCGGAAAATTTTTAAATTTTTGCAATTTTTTTCTCGGAAAACGTAAATTTTGTACTCAGAAAAATGTGTAAAGATGACCTCGGAAAACGTAAATTTTGTACTCAGAAAAATGTGTAAAGATGACCTCGGAAAAGGTTGAAAGTTCTGCACATGTTTACTGGGAAAATTTGAAAGTTGGCAAATGGACCCTTTTCGCTCTTTAAAAATTCCTCCTGACCTCATCAGTCACCATGTTGGTATATGAAGGCAACAACAAACGGTATTTGCAAATCAGTGATTACTGTTCAAGATGGTGCAATTTGTAGCAGTTTACTTTCTATCAAATACAATTTTTTTTAATCATTAACCTTGTTCCATAATTAAACGAAAGTTTGATTTTTTTTTGTATGGTATTGAAAATAATAACCAAAAGATAAACATGACGGATTTCGAGGAAATATAGCTCTTTTTATCTTCGGTTACCCTGATGGTTCATGCACATCAGTAATGTATATAATTCAGTATAAAAACACAAAACTGCACGTTCAGATCTTACAAGAACTGCATTGCTCGCTGAATAAACATTTTCAATATATAATCAGAAACCGGATATAGCCATCATCAACTCATAATAGAAAACATTCAGCGATTCCTTACAAATGTTGTCGGTGAAAACGCTCTACGAGTTTGTGATTTCACGATATTGCTATGAAATATACGCATGGTGTATTTATTTACATCCAATTCAGTCAGACCAAATAGTATGCTCTATTCGTATTAAAGTGCACGAGTGTACATGGCAACGGAACATGCAGGAATGGAACCTACATATACATGTTGTTTAGGCATATATTGTAATTATATCAGCACCACTTCAACAATGGATTGACGTTCGCCTACATAAACACTCAAATAAAAGTGAATCTCGCTATTATTTTCAAATTGCATAAAAACTTGGAGAGATCAATGCTGAGAAGGTTCGCTCTTGGTCGCATGAAAATACCATATTGCAGAGTGAAGTGCATAAATAAGTGGCTTGGAAATGAGACAGGCAAGAATTGACAATAGGTGAAGGCAGATCCGACAAAGAGAAGATAAAAAGGTTCTGGCTTATAAATCGATTATGGCATTTTAAACTACGGAAATTACAAAAGCAAAGATATGTTTAAAAAGAAAAAAACGAATATGATGAATAATAAATCAGATACTGAAAGCCTCACGGGAAACTCACGAAAACAAATCTACAGTCCTCGAGATCTCCCAAAATCTATACCATTACATTTATGGTACACAAAACCTATAAATTATTATTTTTTTTTTGCTGAAATTTGACATACCAGGATTTGTACCATCTTGCAAATATAGATTAAAAATGAAATTATGAGAAACCAATTTGGGAAAGCATTGGGTTACCTAAACATCTTCATCGCATCATTGTCGGGTTAAATGCACTTAAAGCAACTACATTATAAATGTGCATATAGTTTACTTATACAACACACTATAATAAGAACATTGTGAAATAAACATGCAAAGTTACTCACAAAAGCACTTGCTTGGGAGAACATCCTCCTAGTTCGTTGGCTGTGAATAACCACGTGGAATGTGACGCTTGCTCAGGTATTACGTAATGAAATATTTGTACATCCTTATAACTACTGTAAACGTAGAGCTGCCTTGGTTCCAATACTTGGACATGACTGACCAGATCTGAAAGAAGCACGAATATAGCGATTATCGAAAATGAAGATTACCACGCATTTAATGATAACCCTCTTTACATTATAAGCCATATGAATTTTAAAAAAATAGGATGATATTTACTGCAGATTATACAGTATTTCAGTACATGTATATCATCTAACAATACCTGTGTATTGATTTGATTACAAATGTTTATGATTAACCAGTAAATTCTCAACTGTAAAAGAAAATGACTAAAATGTCACTGTACGGGGTTGTAAGTAGGCTACGTAGATTAGTGACGAATTTTGTTTACATATATGGCTATACACTATAGCAATGTTCACATGCATACATATTAAACTAAACGTATTACAGTTTCTACTTGTGGAAATATATATAGTTATATTATTATTATACAGCATAATCTAGAATTGATCTAGAATTTTGTAGGCTAATTATGGCAATACTATACGTATATAGGCATTCCCTTTTCAAGGAAATTTCAGATGTCACAAATTAATGCAGATATCTACCGTCTGATTGACCGTTTTACCATAATTGATGTAACTATAGATTACACATGTTGGTTGGTTGGTGATAGTGGCTTAAGGGGGCAGCACAGGCCATGATTACATGTTAAAATACTTGTACTTTCGTTGTTTCACATAATGCGATAGAAAATTCATCGATGAAAAATTTCACGGATATAAACAGTTTCTTAGTCTGTTATACATGTAGTCCATTATATGTTGAAGCATCGATCTAATAAAATGCAACTGATTCAAGATGGCCGCCGTCTCTCTGCAATCTCGCCAAAAACAAAACAAAGCATTTATTGATAGAAATCGACGTTATCAATCACAGAAATGCGATTGATGGTGCTTCATATGATGGAAAAATTGTATTTTAAGTAAAATTTACTGAAACATTTAAATTAATGCGGATAATCTGTAGCAGAATTTCAGATTATCATATTGTGCGTCTGGAAATACCGTTTCTTAAAGAATGGAATATCGACGCATTTTAAAATGCATGTATGCAAGCATCATTCATAAATGTTTTAATGGTCACAAAGAAACGTATCTTATTGTCTATATTTGCTTCTTCTACAATTCTAAGTGGCCGTTATAATGAATGCATCGATGGTAAGAAAAATACGTTTCTCAGCATTTGCTCGAACAATACTCCCATTGTACATGTATACCTCATAGCACCTATACACGCTTTTTCCGTTATTTCAAAGATGAAAGCATGCAGAGACATGCAGTGCGACGTTTCTTGATATATTTTCACCAAATTGCATCCTTTCAGTGAGCATCCATCTAACATTATAGTCCACAACAATGCAAACAAAGATTTCCAAATCGTTCTTCCGTGCATATCTGACAACTAATTATGTCTCGTGAAATTATCGCGGTATTTCTACACAACCGAACGCGAGACCGTATCGCGCACTGCACATGACATCATCTATTCCACCTCATATTTCACGAAGAATTTATGAGATAAATTTAGTTTTCTTAGATATATATTTATTCGCCTATACACAATACCTCAAATTCTTATCTACAGTATATATATACGTGTAAACTTTCTCTCCCGTTTGTACACAAATCACTCCACGCACTTGGAGCATTAGCGGCGCCCTCAGCGAGGAAAAGGTTTAAATCGATAATGCAACAATCCATTGTCAAAATTGCCATACTTTAGCGATTGTCATCATTCCGAGAATTTCAAAACCTAACTTACCGAAGAGACATACGAGAAATCATTTTTATGCGATGACCTGGATGATGCACCAAAAATAAAAACGGACTTTTATTATGGGAAATTTTTCATTAAGCAGCTTTCAATTCTATTACTGTACATGCTATATACCAAACAAGAATTTGATATTTACTTTATTTAAAGATTTATTTTCCTAATGGCATAGCAGCTATTCAGTCTAATATCACTTCGTTTTCACAATGAAAACATAGGGTTTGCATTCATTGGTATTTATAATTTAAAAAATTAAATTATTGACCACTAGCGCCAACTACCGGGAAAACAATTGGTAATGCATATCAAATGAGGTGTACCAGGTGGCACTTCGCTGAGCAAGGCTCTAAGCTCATAAATTAG
>JAQGBX010002311.1:0-20922 GCA_034698745.1 Megaphyllum sjaelandicum | reverse complement strand
TTTCTCAGTTTCGATAATTTCCTCTGTTTCTATGATTTTATGCTGCATAGTTTGTATTTGGTATTGGTGATCATCCTATAAATGTTTATGATTTTTATGAATTTTCATATGATTGGTTACAGCTGTCTTTGTGTCAAAGTTATAAAGTTTTGTACAGAGTACAAAATTTCCAAATTTTCCACGTTTTCCGAGGACAAATTTTCAAAATTTTCCACATTTTCCAAGGACAAATTTGCAAAATTTTCCACGCTTTCCGAGGACAAAATTGCAAAATTCTCCACGTTTATCGCGGACAAATTTGCAACATTTTCCACGTTTTCCGAGGACAAATTTGTAACATTTTCCACGGTTTCCGAGGACAAATTTGCTACATTTTCCACGTTTTCTGAGTACAAAATTGCAAAATTCTCCACATTTTTCGAGAACAATTTTACAAAACTTTTAGCAAATGTTTTTTAAATATTTAAAATTTTTCTATGTCAATTTTTAGCATTGTGTCCATGACTACACACACACTCCCTACCCCCTACATGCGGGACGTCCTTTTTGAATGGCCCCTAAATTCTTGATTTTTAGAAACAACCCTTCAAAAAAACAATGTTTTCAATAGTTTTTACCTGACGGAAAGCAATCATGGAGAACTACGATGTTATGCTAGTTTGCCAACTTTTAAAGACTACGGTGACATTTGCAGCGCCACCTACAGTCAGCGCTGGAGCCAATCATTTTGTCGCAGTTTAGCACTCGGGACAAGGATTGTAAATATCGTAATACTCGCAAGCTGTTTAAACCGAGCTAGTAAATAATGAACGATTAGACAACATAACTATAGTATCGTTTCATCTGGTACATTTTCCAGACCAAATTCAGCGCAGATTTTCGACAGTGTGGCAACGCGGTTTTCCCATTTCCCCCATTATATTTTCTCATCCACTGGTCAAGCAGCGGACGCTGGCTTGACCGACGCAATCGGCACCGCCTGCGGATCTCGTTCCGGTCATTAAAAAGTAACAACATCGGCCACTCCGTTTACATTTTCCCCATGAAATGCAGCAATTGAGCGACGAAAATCAGATCTAATCTGCCCCAGGGTCGCAGTTACGATTCTGCGAATTAAAATGAAATGGCTGCAACAGCCAATAACCACCAAATAAACGTGGCCGTTAAACGCGCGACTCTAGCCTGTTAGAAGCCCTTGTGAAGGCCTTGAAAAATCACTTGGAAATTGGGGGAAAAAGTCCTCATTTAGGATGCATTCACAATAAAGCAATTGAAGACAAACGGTCGTTGACGCCATATTGAAAACTGTTACCGCTTTTCTCGCGTGTATTATTTAGTGGTTCGGACAGATTTTTTTCGGTTATCATTTGATTTTTCCATAGATTATACAATGAATGCGATTTATTACGACAAAGTAGAGCTCTCGTCCATTTCGTATTTGACAGCCAAAAAGTAAAAATGACGTATGGCAATTTCATTTGCGCATGAATGACGATGGTTGTTACCTTCAATTCGTTCATTGTGAATACAGCTTTTAAGCCCAGTACACACACTGCCTCAACCTCAACTTTCAACCTTCAACTTGCAACTTTTAACGTGAAGGAAAACGAATTGAAAAAATTCATAAAACTGGTTGACTAGACCTGAGCGTAGGCTACACACTGCAAGCAAAATGAAACAACCATATTAACAAAATTGAGCAGACGACAGGATATTACTAAATCGATATCGTGCAGACTAGGCGTTGATAGCAGCACCACCGCCAAAAAACCGTGACCTAGTTGCCGAGATCAAAGAGAAACACCTACAATTGTACACTCGACGGGAAGGCTCAATTTAGTTGATCAACGTGATTTTCTAGTTGAAGGTTGAGCCAAAACAGGTTGCAAGGAAATGTATTTCGTTCCACAAACCAAAAAGTTTCGAGTTGAAGGTTAAAAGTTGAGGTTGATGGCGTCTAGAAACGTTCCGCATTGCCTCAGAGCGGTGGTGTTCTCTGTTTTTTGCAGCTACCCCAATGCGACTTCTCCGCATGCTTAGCGCGCCATATTGTGCACAAATATCATTTTAGGTAGAAATTCTGCGAGCATTGATGAATCGATTGGGTTTTGGAAGATGGCTGTGTGACGGGTTCAGTTAATTTGCACAATGTCAACTCACGCGGAAAAAAAATCAGCTTTCTGAATGGAATTTTAAAACTGACGTTTTCCATCAGATGGTCAGTCATGGTCATAAAGTCACCCGCGTAGACTTGTTGATAATTGTTGGCACTGGTTTCTGGAAAATATTAACTTATGAAAATTACATAAATGTCTGCAATATGTAATTATGTATTCAGTACAGCGCATACACTTATGCAAATTACATAAATTTACGTTTTCAGAAAGAAGTGGCCACAATTAGCAACAAGAATTAGTTCCTCTATGTGTCCTCCAGTGTGAAAATAGCTTAATAAAATTAGAATTTTGAATTTCGGAAAACATATATGAGAAACGAATCACTCTCCTTAATTGATTAAAGAAAATTTTGCAAATATATTCTTTTGTTTTATAGAACAAGATTAGCCACACATAACGAACTAGTGAATTGCATTGACCCAATGCAAGAAACTTCAACTGCAAGCTTGAAAATTACACATGGTATATGTTAAAACTTTCCCAAACTGGTTGAAAGACATTACCGAGTCAATTGCAAAGTATGAAAACGTGTTTAGGTTGTGCAAAGTAGCTGAACGCCGCATCTTACAACCGCAGTAAAGATACATTTCGACTAAGAAAACAAGGAAAGATGCCATATTACGTAAAATCTTAAACAGACCACAACGGCATTGGGGCAATAACGACACGAAAAATAGTAATTCTGTGCAAGGTGGGGTAGAGAGGCTCTCTAGGTGGGGTTACGGTTGGCGCCATCTAGTGTGGAATGATCAAAGCATACTTCCATTTTGCATACTTTTGCTCATACAATATTTTGCGTGAAAAAATCTCGTACATCGTTTAAATCATTGGCGAAAACGTATTATTTGTCTGCCGCTGCAATTTTTTATTGCCAGGGTGGCTGCTTCAGCAGTTTCCGGTTGGAGTTCGGTCCAAAGTTGCCGGCAATATTAAAAATGATGCAATCATCATGGTTGAATCTCAAACAACTCTAGATAAGTAGGATTAAGCTCGCTGATAGTCTTTCCAATCAAGATTTTTTACTGTAATATTAAATGAAGTTAAAAACGAAAACTCTCGCATTATACAAAGCTCTAGGGAAATTAAGTATAGCTTATAATCTCTAAGCGTGTTCCCAGACGATTTTTTTTCTACGAAGAACCGTGTATTTACTCTTTCTTACAGCGTTGTTGGACTAGGGCTGAGAAGTAGAATCTGCCTTTCCCATGGCTAGAGATTTCGGAGTTTTCTTTCTAATTTCCGTTAAGTTGTTCAATAGAAGTATTCTCAGAAGTACATTTTTTACCCTCGCCCAACTTATTACGTCGAAAAGCTATGAATAACATAAAAGTTGAAAACAAAGAAAGCCATGAACATTCTTAAAAAAATGAAATTTAGCAGAATTGCAGCCGGGATTGAACTCGAGCACCATTGCACAAGCTTAAGAGGGTCTTGCTAGATGTCCAGACTATAGGATTTGGGGCGAAAATAGTTTTAAATCTATCTTCAAAGGGTTGGTATCATAACAGGAAAAATCGGCAAGACTTGAGATAATTCACAACCAAGTTATTTCTTTGTTTGCTGAACGTTTCGGCGTTTACAACTTTTTTTTTCTAAAACGAATATGTAATAAGTATTAATAATATGGAATTGTATATGCATTAGCTCGCAAGGAAGGCACGTGAACCCGATACGTTCACCAAACAAAGAAATAAATTGGTTGTGAATTATCTCAAGTCTTACCGAGTTTTCCTAAAAATAGTTTTAGGCATAAAATTAAATACGAGAATTTTCATTACAAATGTTTTTCTACATGCAGTTAAAGTTTGAATGAATCAAAAACTTCACATTTACCTGATATTGCATGTTATGATCCTATAGATTGCGCTTTTATTAAAAGTCCATCGATTTTTAATCGAAAACTAATGCGTAGAAATTATGAATGTGAAATGTATCGTTCCTATCTAATTTAAATTCGTTATCTATTGCTAAAATGTCATTGAACATTGAAGCTTAAAAATTGAAGCGGAAACTGTTGATGAACATTAGGCAGCCACCCTTTATTTTACACATTCCAAAAAAAAAGCTTTCTGCAAACGCCCTTCGTGTGCAATAGCATAACACAAACCCGTGGATGACAACTTGCCTTATAAAATATATATCTAACATTATCCTTTCAATTAAGTTAGATCACGTTCCGAAACTCATCGGAGATGGCGCGAGAAAAACCTGAAACTGGTTAATATTTGCTCATCACGTTATTTCGATGTTACGCGTGTTAAATCATGTAGCGAGCGTAGAAGAAGGCCCATAAATTCAGTGCATTCTCTTTTATTCATTTTTTTTAGAAAAAAACGTAATGTCCGGTTGCATCGCGCGTCGTTAAATTCCATGTAAATAACTAACGACGCCCGGTGCAACCGGCCTTCAATGTGCGGCCCTAGCATGCGGGCTTAAGTGGACCATTTATTATAAAAACAGTCGGCAAAATAGTGTTGATTATAGGACATCTTATCCCCCAAAACAAACAAAATACGAGAAATGACGATCATAATGGAAGTCTAGTTAGGATTTTACTCCAAAACCTCATTGATTAAGAGGGTAAAACCCTTACCGCAATGCAGAAATTCGAAAGCAACTCTTAAAATAAGTTTTACTTTCTTGGAAATTGTGTAGATGTGTCATGCGCGTTTCGTCCTAGGTTTTTAAAAACATAATCGTGACAAAAAATGCCAAATTGTCCTTTCCGTTCATTGCAGAAGGTTTTCTCATTTTCTCCATTTTTATTTTTTTCAAAATTTAACGAATTGCCAAGAACTCATAAACCGGAGAGGAAAGGATTACTAAAACATACACTGGCGGATTGCTAATATCTAAATAAGTATTACTGCATCTACACTGCTTATAGGATATGTTAAAACTATGTTTACATTTGCGTAGTAAAATAACACGCAATTATTTTTCTTTTCCCTGTCTTTTCTTTTTCCCAGTATCATCCATATCGTGCAGACGAAGCGTTGATAGCAGCGCCACCGCCAAAAACTTTGGCTATTTTCCTTTCATCTCACCGACCCTCGACGACGGGAAAGCCAAACTTGGCTTCCAAACTTGATTTTCTAATTTTTAGTTTGGCAAAAAAAGTTTGCAACTAAATTTCTTTCGTTGCCACAAACTAGACTAGTTTCAAGTTTGGGGTTTTTAGTTTTGGTTCGCGGTGATAGTGTGTACCCGCGGCTTAAAAAAACACAAATTAAATTGAATTGTTCATTCGACGGAAGTGTTAACATCTTTTTAACATTCCCGGTGTATACTAGGATCGAGTTGCTTGGGTAATTTCTAGCTTTACATGTCAGTAACTCAAGTGACGTCACTGAAGCAACTCTGTAAACAGGGCTATTTCGCCGACTGTTACAATTTAGATGTTTGCCGTTGGATTTACGCATAATCGTGCATTAGATTTTAAAAATCAGTGAAGTCACGATCGCTCGTTAGCGTGTATCTATATTCGCCAATTTCCCCCCAAAATTCTGCAATTCTCTTGTTTTCGTACTAGTCTGGCTGCTCAGCACCGCACAAAAACAAAGCGTATTTACCGCCTCTTATACTATTTTTTTTAACTTCGCTCGACCATAATTTCTGTGGCTATTTTTTACTTCGCTATTTTTCCAATTAACTTTAACGTCCCTTTTGTACATATGCGATTTAGGTGAAAACGTGCCGCAGAGCTTGGTCCCTTCCCGTTCGTTCACCTCATTATCCAGAACCTCATCGCTAAACTCCAATTTGCTGTTGTGCCAAATGACGATAAGTTTCCATTTTCTTTCGGAGTATACATGTGCGTGCACTGACCAGTGGCTATCGTGTATAGTTTCCAGCTTTGTATCTGCAATTCGTGTATACTTAGATCTACTATTTACGGAAATCAAATTGATTTCTCACCCAATGTACATATTTCTGTTCTATAATTCATTGTTATTGACTATAATAAAGTATTGATCAACTGACTGGAATGGCTCTTATTGACGGATAAACGTTACTTGCACGACGAAGTACTTTGCGACATTTATAGTGGGGATAGTGGGTAACCAGTAAAAAAAAACCTATATGACAGATGCACCGAGCAAGGTGGCTGAGTGGTTTGCATTCTCGCCTCGCATTCGGTAGACAGAGCTAGGTTCGATTCCCGTGTTGGCTATCCTTGATTGTGGTTTTTCATGGTTTCCCATGATCCCTAAAGGCGAATGCTGGGATAGTTCCTATAATAAATCTAACATGACCGTCTTCCTTTTTCATCCCATCCTCTTCGTTGTTGGAAATATAATTTCATTCTGATGTTGGGATCCATCATGACCAGACTGCTTAGTCTGACTTAATTTGCATAATGATATGTTCCTCACCTCCCCCCCCCTACCAAATGGCACTATTGACTGTAGGGTAAGTAATTGAATTGACAGGATTGCCGGCCCGGGAATCGAACCTGCGTCTACGGAATGCTACCACTCAGTCGCCATTATTTTAGTACGTTTTATCGAAATCTTCATATTTCATAAACTGTTCACTGGATTAGTAAATGAAATCTTTTATAGTTTTAAAAATCAACATTTGAGAGTGTTATCTATCGTTCGAAATGTCATTCCTCGAAAATATGAAGCAATCATTGCACAGAACTAATCGGCTAATAGGTAATCATTACTCCATAGACATTTTTTTTCTAAAGAGAACTTTGCATGAAAGATCTCCAAAACTCCCAATCTATTTACTTGAAATGCATTGATAATTTTTTCAAATATATATACACATGTATATGACGTATTAAAATTTTGACAACGTGAACTCCCTCAATTTCTTGCATGTCGGTTTTATTTGCAATTGAGATATTTTTCTCATGACTTCAATGTTCAATAGTTATTTAGTGAAAGGCCAACTGAAGAGATAACGTAAAGCTTCATGATTAATTGCGTGAACTAATTAGCAGTATTCCACTTCATGGCCTAAATGCAATGGGTGTATTAATTAGATGCATTTGATTAATTACAGTTCTAACAACAAATATACTGCGAGAGATATTTAAATAGAATCAGGGTTACTCTACGGTTTCATGTCATGAGGTCAAAGGTCATGAGTTATTTACAAATGCGACAACTACCACAATTTATGATCACCTACTGATCAATTCTATAGAAATCCAATAGACCTCAACGGACCTGCATGTCAATTTCCACATGGCGACTACATTTTAATACTGTACCTCGTTTTAATGCGCTTCGCAGATATTGCAGTTTTTAGAAAATAAAAGATGTTTGCATAAACCCTGCGTCATTAAGTAAGTCTATGAGCGCAATCTTTCCAATGGTACGTGCTCGATCACTACATTTCTCTGTGTCACATTTTAGTAATTCTTTCAATAAAGGTATGTTTTTAGCCAAATGTTTCATTAATATTACACGTCTAATGTAAATCTCGTTGAAAATTCTGATGATGGTTATCATTTTCAAGCATTAAATTATTTTTAATTACATATACATCATTTTAAAATATTAACATGGCCCCCCACAAAGGACAATAGATTATTAAAACTCGTGAATTGACGAAAAAAAAATGTGTACAAGATTTAAGATTTTCAACGTTAAACATCATTACGAACCTTTCAACTTCGCGATCACGTTCGCTATTGTCGAGGCACCTGATTTGAGATTGATCATGAACAGGAAGTACTTTCGAGAGGTCTTTTAAATAATAATTAATTATGTAACTTTGACCTACGTGCGTCATCCCGACGTTCGAATTTCGAACCGATCTTTCAATGGAAAGTAGAGCTCTCTAATGGAAAGGTGAGCGTGGCGTCACCTAGTGATTGACTTCATAAACTATGTTCCGATTTCGGGAAAAAAACGTCATGTGGATATTGCACGCAGAGTGACACTCCCTTCTGATTTGTTCAAATCTCTGTTGGTAAAATAAAAGATGTGAAACGCTTCCAGATTGCACGTGTTTGCGCCGAGGTTTGCGCAGTATTCTGTGGTGTATGCGTATTGTTGCGTGACATTTTTGCTGTATAGAAATGAAGAAGGCGAACGATATAGAACAAAATATTGACAGCAACTGGAAGAAATTACTCAAGGCCCATCCTGATATTCGAAAGAAGAAAGAAAAAAGCCGTAAAAGGACACGAGAAAAGCCTGAGCCCAAGCCCAGCGAGGAAAGGTGAGCATTTGCTTTGGACATGTGGTATATATATGCCTTGAAATATCCAGGTTAATTTACCATTAACTACATTTATTGCAGCGCAGACCCTGAGATCTGGTTTGACGACGTGGACGAGATCTATTTGGAGAAAAAGGCGCCACCCAGGAGTGAACCAGAAAGCACCAAGAGTGGTATAAGTACTGATAATCCACTGGTCAAACAAACTGCGTATGATGGGTAAGACTGCACACTGGGACGTGATGACATTTATATAGATGTATTACACATGATTTACAAGTACAGCTGGAAATTACACTTTCATGGTTCATTTTAAGATAAACTATCAAAAATTCTAAAGAATTAATAGCATTAAAAAACCGAAAAGAAATCCTTCCCAGTAACTACAACGTATAGCCATTTTATCATGAATGAAATAACATATACGGTAACAGCTAATAGTATTGGACTGTTTAAATTCCAGTGAATCTAACCTAATTTGACATTCACTAGTACGTCTATTGTATGCCACCAAGCAAGGTGGTTTAGAGGTTCGCATCCTCGTCTTGCATATGGTAGACCCAGGGCCAGATTCGATTCCCGGGTCAGCTATCCTCGATTGTGGTTTTTCATGGTTTTCCACAATTCCCCAGGCGAATGCTAAGATAGTTCCTATATTTAATCGGTCATGACCGTCCCTCCTATCCTATAAAAAATCATGCAGACAACCCACCAGTCTCTCTGAGACAACCCTAAATCACCATAATGCCACGGCACGGTGATCATCCACTAAACTAAACTAAAACTATTCCTGGCCAGTACTGGCTTGATAGTAAGCAAAGTGTTAGAAATCTCTTGAACGTTGTCAGTCTTATTTTTTTAAGAACTTAGTAGCTTTAAGGAAATCCTCAGTTTGCAATTTTTAAACAAAATCTCAATTTGCACTCTTATTTTGAAGACTGACAAGAGTTGTGGCGATGGATTGCGAGATGGTGGGAGTTGGAGACGATGGAGAGGACAGCATTCTAGCACGCGTGTCAATCGTCAACCATTTTGGAAAATGTGTGTTAGATAAGTTTGTGAAACCCACCGAAGATGTCACCGATTACAGGACGGCAGTCAGTGGGATAAGGCCGTCGGACATCGAGAATGGTTAGCGCAGCCACTAATCGTCTCTTTTCCAAAGTAATGGATTGAGAGATTGGCATTGCTAATGATGTTTTGTCCATAGGTGAAGACTACAAGAAAGTTCAGAAAGAAGTGAGCGACATCCTTAAAGGCAGGATATTGGTCGGCCATGCCATCCACAATGATTTGAAGGTTAGCAAAGTGAATTTCATGAACCTTTCATGAACAGCTAATAAAAACCAGTAATAATATATATATATATACATGTTTGGTCCACCGTGCCACTACCAGCACTATATAATGCAATTGAGGCCATTTTATTAATCACACTTGTTGTTCACGCAGGTACTATATTTGGACCACCCAAGGAAAAACATCAGAGACACTGCAAGGTACAAGCCTTTCAGAAAGTTGTTCAATGGCAGGACTCCCTCTCTGAAAAACCTGTCCGAGAGGTTGCTGGGTGTCAAAGTGCAAGGTGGAGAACACAACTCTGTAAGCATATACTTTCTTCTAATGCAAGGATTCTAACATGATTAAAGATGGTGAAAAGGCAAATACCTCCAGTGGAAAAACCGAAACAGATTTCGCTTTTTCAACAAATATGCTTGTTCATGCACTTATGCGATAGAATGTTATAAGATTTCCATTATCATTGTACAAAATTACCAATTACCAAAATTACCGCTCTTTAAGGTTCAAGATGCCCAGGCTGCCATGCGATTGTACACCATGCACTTAAAACGCTGGGAAAGCGAACTGGCGCAGAAATCTCGTCGGAGGAGCAAAATCCTAAAGAAGGCAGAGACTCCTGAGGACCAGACGACCAACCCAGAAAACGCGAAGAAACCTAAATTATCTAACGTGCGAAACAAAAGAAAAAAATAAATGGCAAGTCTGACAATTTTCTAGTTTTCTTTTTCGCAGACGTCAAAATGTTTATTTCATTGACACAAGAACAGAATGAAAGCAAATACCTGCGACTGCATCGTCCATCTGATGAGAAATGCCTACACACATATGCACGCATACACAAAGAGGTTGAAAGGAGTGAAAATAAGGTCGTTTTTTCTACTGTCATACGCCACTTGAAAACGATTAAAAAGCGCAAGATGCTGACGCACATGTTACTAAGAAGCCAACCGCCCGAATCGCCCATGAAATCTTTTTTATGAAAAACAATTCTCACCTGAGCACTAAGATGATGGGATCTACTTTTTTTTGGGTTAAGGATTACGGCGGGATAGTGATTCTATAATATAAACACACCTCTACCCTTCGGAATGACCAAAAGAGTTGCAAACACTGCATTATATCGTTTATTGACATGATATCCAGGAATAAAGTTTTTACATTTCAAAAAACAGATTTTATTTGTTCCATCGCAGAACTTTTAAAGCTAGCGTAAGCAACTCCTCAGAGGTTCCGAATCATGAACGGTAAGACTTCTAAATTTCCCATCAAAATTTTCTTTAAATAAACTAGGTAGAAATCATGTCCTTTTTTATCAGGGTTGTCGTTTTATCATTGGAAGTGAGAAGTAGGACAAGGATACTTTGTAAACGTATTTCCCGCATATAACGATGCTGAAAAATTTTTATCTAACAATTTCAGCTCTGTAATACCGATAATAATTTTTTATGTGAGTTTTAGGCTATGTTTTGTTTCAAAATGTGCAGTTTTCCAATGAATTTCTTCTTCAGCATATGAAAAGTCTGGGAGGATTTTTCTAGAACAATATTGAAAAGTGCTTGGAAGTAAAAAAAAAAAGCATTGGGAGAATTTGGAGAATTTGGATAAAAAATGAGCAAATTTTACAGAAGTAAGCTAATACAATCTTAAATAAGCCTAACCGTTTCATAATCGTAGCACTAAAAAGATTCAACAACCCTGATTGTGGTCCAGATTAGTGATCAAGAGCTGCTATCGGCCTCTTCGCCGTAAAATAATTCTAAAACCGCCATTTTCTCCGCATCTCGACGTGAATTGATTTTCACGTAAAACGTCAAAGATGTTCATAGTAAGCGAGCATTGCTTACTATCAGCAGACCCTTGAACCCAGTAAGCAATTTCGGATTCTGGGTCATTTCTTTAGGATGAACTGCACCGCTTAATGGCAATTTCAGACGTAATTACTCCACAAATAAGCACCTTCCAATAAATAAAAAATAACATCAACTGCTATAGTCACTTTGCCACACTGTAACTGTTAAGGCAATTAAGTCATAACAGGCTCCCATGCTAAAATGCTTCCATATTTGCTTTACTTTGCAAGTTTCAGCAAAACACTCATCAAGACTTACTTTTAATCTTGTGAGCGGGGTCAGAATGCTCCAAAACAAAAGTAGGCCTACCTGACTAAAAAAAAATTTTTTTTCAAGGGGAGGGGAGGGGGGCCCCTTTTTTTTATTCAAAAACCCAAATTTATGTACTGTATGTTTTTAAAATATTGTAATTTTCTTTTAATTCCTTGAACTTCACAAAGTTTTCTTTAATGTTTGTGTGAATTACGTTTCAAATTGTATATATTGGCCATTAAAATAAACCATAATTTCAACGCTCCTAAAATCGCCTATAGTCAAATATGCATAAAAACATCTTCCATCACATTGGAATCCCACATGAATCAAGGGTACAACATAAACGCATCTATCGCATCATTGGGTATTTAGTCATGAAAAATTGACTGTTTTCATTAAATCTTAAATAACTGCTACCATAGGGTGGCCTAGGTGGGGGTCGTTGTCGTGTTTAACACATTTATGTTGTTAGAATTTTTTTATAGAACAGAGCTTAGACATCATCATTACTACTTTTGCAGTCCTTGCGCATAGGAAGGACTTTGCTGAATTTACATGTATGTCTTCTTATAAACTCAGATATGATATAGTCAAAATTGAAGTCAAGCAATCTTTGGGTCGATCGTCCAGGACAACCCATTTTTGTGCAGTTTCGTTTTACTCTGCCAAACGTTGGGGTTCTTTTTTGTAAGGTTAAAGGCTGTTTCTTTTTTTATATATAATATTTAAAGTTTCCCCTTCATTCAATTGGCTTTCAAAAACCAACTACTTACATGTACATCCTACTTAACGTTATTCAGGGAAAATCAGATTCCATTTTTACTACCAGCTAAAGCCTGACTGAAGCATCAAGAATATGAGAGGAAAGTTGACTGAGACTTTTTTAATGGACTGAATTGGGAGTACTGACAACAAGGTTAGCTGTTGTAAACCTAATAGCCTATCATATCAAGTTTAAATCCCTGAATAACGTTACTGAAGTCTCATGCAACCAGCCAAATGACGATTTTGGGATTTCCTGGCTTCAGAAAGGCTGCTTGGCCATTAGTGCAAATTCCAAAACGGTAACTAAGATGGCTGCACCACATGTGAAGCCACGCCTCCACCGACAATACCTTCGATCCAATCCTTCAGTGCTGGAGAAGCACACTGAATTGGAATTTCCATCAAAAAGATAGAAAACCCCTCTAGTCCACCCGCTACAGGACATCTCAACAAAAATCCAAGAAAGCATCGCTATCAGCGACTAAAATCCATCAACCCACTAAAATGGGATTAAACTACTAAACTAGGATTAAACTACGGGGCAAAAACTGAACCCCAGGCTATTGTTGGAATAGGGGTAAGGATAAAGATTTAGGGAAGAGCGAGAAAACAGGATACACGTTACTCCGCTGCAGCGGACACCAAGGACACAGCGCTGTACACACACATGCGTGTCCCACAACGGACGCAGAAAAGAAAAACTTGTTAAGAAAAACTCATAAAAGGAAACGTGAAAAAGACGAAAAAAAGCCGATTCTTCGTAAGACTCCCCACAGCTACAACTGCCTCGACTACTCCGTGATTACGCTGAAAACCCCAAAAAGTGTGCTACAACACCACGACCCACCAGAGTGAACCTCGACAACACGTAGAATGGGCGGCGTTCCAAGATTGCCGCTTCCAAGGGTGGCTGGTTTCCCCGTCGCTCGACTGGCCCCGCACAATGGAACTACGCTTTCCGGACGCTTGCCTTACGTGCTGTGGTGGTGCTGCTGCTGTCTGTCCAACTGGGAAAAACCTTAGTTGTCTCCGCGGAAAAGAGACGCGCCGACTAACAAACGCAGGCTGCAACGTGGGTGAGCGAAGACTCTAGGCGGCTTGCTCACACTCCCGAGCAAAGTGGCCAAACTCGCCGCAGTTGTAGCACTTTCGGCAGTTGCGAGCCATGTGCCCCTTCTCGTTGCACCTGCAAGGCGGGCGGGGAAGTGGCGGTCAATAAACACATCAGTAGAAGATTACGATGGTATTAAAGAGCAATGGCAAAATCTGTGGGAAGGGTTGAATAAAAGCAATGGTAAACTACCCCGTAAAAACCTTTACCAGTACATTTCATTGATTCAATGAGAAAACTCCAAGCAGCATGTTCATCGGCTGTAGGAGTTTGTCATTTCAGATGGCCATATTAAAGGGCAGTCACATGCATAATATATTTAGATTAACAGAGAACTTTCTAGCCTTTGAAAAAAGATAAAATGTTTCTACAAATCGGATAAAAAATTGTTTAGAAAACAGGATTTGCATTTTCAACTTTCAATCCAGCATTTATCGTAGCCCCTTCCAAACTGAAAAACTCAAGGACATTCTTAAACTTGAGAGGGCTCACCAAATGAAAACTGGAATGAACGTCATGTTCATCATACTAATGTGAGTATTTTTGTCATTGTGGGTTTGTTTAAAAAGTCTGTGACACTGTTCAGGCAAGTCATGCTTGGTGGGGATGTTCAAAAGTTACAACCCTTTAAATGGTTATGTTTAGAAAATAAGTGCTGTACACATTACTGCAAGTTGATACCTCAATAACAATGTAATATCACCATAATATAAACACTCGCACTACATTTACAAAGGTCTGCTCGTAATACAGCGGGCATAGCAAAGGATTTATCCACTTACTTTGGAGTGACCCGTTATCCAATAGTATTTTTGTCAGCACTACTATTGAAAACTCCGGTTAGCAAATGAGACAAACTGCACAACTATGAGGCAACTAGCACCAACACCAAGCAGCTCTACAGTGCAAACTAGAAAAATCCATCCTGAGAAGCCAACAGAAGTCACATGCAGGCACAAAGTAGTACCAAACCCACCCATGGACAACCAAAACGCTTTGCTATGGTGTTCACAGAAGGTTCAAATCAAATTCTGTAAATAAAAACGTCTAGGTTGGAAAAAGTAAATTCCAGAAAATTAATTCAAAATTATTTCATGCTTGTAATTGTAAAATACTAACACAAATATGAGTATCAATTTATCTACCAATTTATTCTCCCTTACTTTTTATGTGCAATTTTGTCTGGGGGAACCCTGATAACAATCATGTTGGGACAATCAGCTGAAATTTCACCAAAAAGCAGACATAATTAACCTTTAATTTTTATTTTTCAGATAGAGCAAAATAACCCCTGCATAAAATATTTTTGGTTGAACTGCAATTTGCAACAACAGTAAATAGATTTGTTTCAAACAAACAATCGTAATATTCTCACTTGCTACAATTAATCTATTCAGCAACAAGTAAAATTTCCTAAGATTACAAGATACACTGATAGTATCTTAAGATAAACAGCTGTTTAACAAGATTAACGAAACTAACGATTTGCTGGGGATTTCCATTTAAGTACTAAAAAATCGGATGCAAGCCAAGATACTTGTGCAAACTTGCAAAGCATGCCACTTCTTCATGCTAATGAAAAATTCTAGAAATCTGCTAATTTGCGTGGCAGGCCTCAACAGTGCCAGCACGCAACAAGTCAGACCTTTGAACTGGCAACGAAACTTGACTTGGACACAGGCAAACTTCTCAAGATTGCCTCTTTAATACAAATACGGAAAATGCTCCAAACATGAAGGCAAGGCAAAAAAAATCTCTCCCACTCCACTGAGATGTCTCAGAATTTCATCCCCCACCCCCCTTAATGTAGTTTCAAGAACTGCATAAAATTAAAACAACGCAGGATTTTGCCACCAATGCAGTCAGGGTGTCAAGGTTTCTTTATCGCAACAGGGACATTTTCTGAAAATCAAACAAAAATAAAAGAAAAATAATAAAAACCTGGTATTACAGAGTTCATTTCAGCCTTGAAAGATGGCAGATCCGCACACACTCCAGTGTACACTTCCGTTATCAAATTCCATGAAATACTAACTCCTACATCAAACAAATTTTCACCTTGTAAGACTGGACAAGTCGCTGTTACCTGACACCCTGCTTAGCATTTTTTATCTAAATAGATGGGGAGAATGGCACAATTCCAAAATAACGTGTTTCTAAAAGGCAGAACTATTAGAGGAAAGAGTTTAAAAGCAAATTTTAACCATTCCCCCAATTTTGTAACATTTTCCATCGTCCTACACATGTTAACTTTTCTTTAAAAACTTGGAACTCATTAAATATGTGAAATTATGACACTTGAAAAAATTTTAAAAATGCTAACTACAAATTTTGTAAATTAAGCAATAACTACCAATGTTGAATAACCACTAAAGAAAAAAAATTTTATCATACCCTATAAGAACAAAAATGTATTACTGGTCATGAAAACGATTCACCAGAGAACACTAGTATGCAAAGTTCTTCAATTCTTCCAAGTAACGTCCACGTTTCATGCCTCAACCTTCATCATCTTAAATGAGTTAAGAAGATTTTGAGACTGTTTGGCCATAGAAACCAAGTACTTCAAGTTTCGTTGCTCAAGTAGTTGCAGCATATTACGCCAAACGACAAATCTAGAACTACAGCAGGGGGCAGAGACAGATGGGAGAAATTCGTCATTTTAAAAAACCGTAAGACCAAAATGCTTCCTTTATTATTTCTCAAAGCGTACACTTTTTCGGTAAAAGGTTTTTCTCACAAATTTCAAAGAATAATTAGCACAGCTCCCACAAACCACCTCTGCGATCCAGACTCGGAACAGAACAAAAAAAAAGCAGTGGATGGCAGAGGCTTTAAAATGGACCCTATGGTTTGTTAATGAACAACTCTTTAAACATTGGTTTTTCATCAGGGATGGGGGTGTCTATCTCTCCCTCCGGTTTGTGTGCTTACCGGTAACACACGGCATCCTCGCCGCTATTGGCGCTACCAGTTTCGGGGCAGTCTCGCGAAATGTGCCCGTTGTTGCCACACTTGTAGCATCGACGATCATCCTTCTCGCCATCTGGGCAGTCGCGGGAGATGTGGCCAGTCTTGCCACAGCCGTAGCACTGCAATAATCAGAAAACGCTCATTTTATATTTCAAATGCAAATTTTTCAGGTGCTCAACGATTACTTAGTTTACAAGTAATTTAAAACATTTAAGTAGGGAAAATTAAGTACTTACGCTCTTGCTCTTCATTCCACCACTACCGCCACCGCCGCCTCCACCACCACGGCCACGGTCCTCTCGGTCACAGTCACGAGAGATATGCCCCGACTTGCCACACACATAGCAAGTCTTAGTTGATTCTGGGCAATCACGGGCAAAGTGTCCGGTCTTGTTGCAATTGTAGCAAGACGCTGGAAGAAAAACATTCGGTCAAAATGGGGCTGCCGACACTGCTCCCTCCAGCCAACCGCTTCGTCCACGTAAGTGTTGCTCTTTCCCAACTCTGAAAAAAGTTCTGGTTGCGGACCACAGACACGGCATTGCGTAACAATGGATAACAAATCCTTTTTCCCAACTTTGGTGCGATAAACAGTCATTGAAAACCACTGTTCTTGGATTTACCTTGGGGCCCTAAATCGCCATACTTACGTTCGTCAGGCGGGTTGGGGCAGTCTTTGGCAATGTGGCCAACGCCATTACACCGGTAGCATCGATCCTGCTCCTCGCGACAGTCCCGTGCAAAGTGGCCAATGCGATTGCACTTGTAGCACTTGTCTGCAAAGTGCAAAACGGGGATGGCGACTTCAATGCTTTTGTCCAAGCTGACACTGCTAATGCTACTCTACTACGACTTAGCAAATCAGCATTCTTAAGGGCCTCCCAGCACAACAAATGCAGGTTGCTTACGTGAGCAAAACATTCATGTCGACAGCACAAATCGAATCTGGCAAAACGACTTCTCCAGCTTATCAACACCAGATTACAAAAAAAGGGGAATTATCCAAAAATACGCAAAACCGTGTCCAGAGCATTAGCACCATTACGAGCACCCAGCATGCACATGGACAACCACGCAAATGTACACTACAAAAGATCAACAGTAACTCTTTTGCTTTGCTAAATTTTCAAACTTGTGCAAGCTGAAATTTAGACATTAATTGATGTGTCAGGTGCTGTGCATCAAACTTGATTAACAAACTTAACAATGATTGAAATGGTCAAAAAGCAGTCTGTTAGAATTAACGTTTTCTCATCAAAGAATCTGAAGAAACAGCATTCTTTGAACTCTTCATGTTCAGACTTAAATTTTTAAACTAAAATTTAGCTAATCACTATGACAACATTCTGAAAGAAAACCAGTTTTAATAGTAAGGCCTAACATCAGTATGTGAATGTCAGGAAAAACAATTTAGTTTCATCACAAAACCTTTCACTAGATAAACAAGACAAGTCTGAACAATTCTTGCAACGTTAGCACTTCAGACTGCATCTAACTGGCAGTAAATGGCTCCAAAACATTGTTAATTCTATAGCACACAAAGGCAAAGCATTTTCTAACAGATTTTACTTTGTACACAGACTAATTAGAATTGGCCGAAGCAAGCCACCCACACAATTGGATTTTAAATTTTTGCCTCAAACAGCTAACACAATGAATTTTATCAGAAACGATTACAAATAGAACATTTTGGGATGTCACAAAGCAGGTTTTCTGAAAATATTCAATTGTAATCTAGACCATTTGCATTTGTCCAATTCTGCTATTTACAATCATCCCAACATCATGCTTGCCCAATTAGCAGTTTGTAAAGAATGCAATCCACAATTACTATATGCAATCCAACAAAATTGATTGTCTAAGAACATGTAATAAAATTCCATTTTTTTTTCAAAATTATGTAATTAACAACTTGGGAAAAATACAATAAGCAACCCAGCCTTGGAGATTAACCACCACAAAAAATGTGGCACTAAAGGTTTAATTTCATTTTTCAAAGCATTATTGTTAACTGATTCAGTTGTACTTAAGAAATGATCTGCAAAATAAAGATATCTAGCTCAATCCAGATTGTTTACATAGGGTAGGAGCACAGTGAAACTTAAGTTAATTTTTTTTACCACTAGCTGGTTGGCGCTAGTGGTAAAATAAATTAGCATTCGTAATTTAAAGATTTACCGTGCTCCTACCCATAGATATGAATAATCTTTTGAGCAACTCAAACTTGAACCACGGCTTGGTAGAAGATATGCCAAGAGCACAATGTTTTTTGAATCTAATCAACTAACAAACCAAAGACAAAGGCTTATATGCTATTCCTGTAAATGAGCAAAGAGAAGTGCAAGCAAACATGAACTTACCACGTGGTCCACCACCACCTCCGCCGCCACCCCCACGGCCTCCACGGCTACCACCTCCGCCGCCACCACCGCCTCCTTGTGGGCATTCCCGGGCGAAATGGCCGGACTTGTTACACTTGTAGCAGACTGACGAACTCATGGTTGTAGAAGAGATCGACTAGAAAAGAAAAGGTGCAATCTTAGTGGCTTGTCCTGCTAGTATCAAGGCAGGTGAACGACCTAGAAAGCATGAAGCGGAACCCCCTTTTATTTCCGTGTTTCAATGTCGGAAGGAGGCAAAAACCTGAGGGTAAACTGATAGGAAAAAATTTTCTAAACTGGCCCCGAGGCTTTCAATCAACCATCTTAGTAGAATTCCTAATGAGACGGCAGATCAGGTTTTCAAAATGCAGTAATAAGACCCGACAAATTTAACATTTAATCATATCATATGATAATATCCGTAATTAGAAATTCAAAAACGTATGAAGTTAAAAAATTTGACACCTAAACTGCTTCATTAATTTTGTCTCTAATTTTACAAATATTTTCTCTTGTGATTAATTTATTTTTCTCGCTAGCTCGTAGGTATATCAAGTTTAGGTATGCGTCATAGGCCTAGTAGCCCACCATGAGGGAAGAAGAAGTTTCGGCACTAAGGGGACTCAGCCCCTTCTGGCCGTTTTTTCTATTGACTATGGGTTATTAGGTATTTGTGGAGTGATATTTACATTAATTCTTTGGTGTAGCAAGTGGCTATCCTGAAGAGTAGCCACATGTGATGCTCTTGAATTTTATCAAGGAACGACATTAACAGGATCAATAAGACAAAAATGAGTAAAGGCAGTAACGATAACAAAGGGGTAAAATTTCAATTTAAAATTTCTTATGTCAAGAAATCACATTTGCGCAAGAAAAGCCAACGATACGAGTAGGCTTAATTCACGCCTCGTGTGCCAAAGGGTCAATCACTTGGGGGGGGGAGGTCAAAGCCTGCCTGCCCTATCGTTATCAAACAATGCCTTCAGACCGCGAAAAATCGACGAAGCCATTGAAAACTTCAAGATGTTAAAATTATTCTAAATAATCTTAATAACCGCAACAGGCATTTACGACAAGCTAAAATAACGGATTAAAGGTACCGCCATTCTTGCTAGAGAAGTCTACGGGGTTCCTTTATGTGAATCCACGGTTTCTTGGCGCGGCAACAAGGCCTATAACCGGTAGTTTTCGCCCAACATTTATCATTATACGAACGTCTTTAATTTTAAAACGTACATTAGGTTTTCATTATTTCGACAAAGATAAGTTATCTTTTCATTGTTTTCGGTTGCGTGCAGCGTGTCGCATCTTTGTAAATAGGCCTAAATCAAGGCTTCAGCCGTACAATATGCGCGTCTAGGAAACGACGCAGATCGTGAAAAAACGATCCAAAAAACACATTGGAGGCATAAAAAACATCGCAGATGGTCCAATCCAGTTTTCTATTCGACTAATAACGCGTTTCCGCCATATAACAATGACATTCCGGCATGGACAGGGACCGAAACCAGCCGAAAACCAAATCGGTCACGTGGCGAATTTAGGCTTAGTAAAAACTCTCCTTAGAATTCACAAAATTCCCAATTGTTGCTACTAATACGCGTGAGGAATACAGCAGCACGAGCAGCCGCGAACAGCAATAAAACCGCCGATACTTGATGTTCCGTTAGAAAGAAGGAAGAATTTTCGTCAAAAAATGGCTACCTTTTCCTCGAAACGACATCGGACAAACACAACATGTCATCCAGTGCGCCATTTTAGACTCCTGGAATTTGCTCGCATTCGCCAGACAAAACCCGCCATAAGAAATACCGAAACCGCGTCCCAAAACGTTCCCAGCATTTCGGACTTCTATTCCGATTAAAAATAAAAAGTTGAAATACTCACCGCGGGAATAAGATTTTCACTTCTAATGCACCCACAAC